>SNQJ01S0027196.1:0-45831 GCA_010110895.2 Picea sitchensis
ACAGGTTGATTACAGGTTGGTGCATGGTTGATGCACTTGTTTATGGTACAGGTTGATTACAGATTGAGGTACAGGTTGATGCATGGCTCATATTTATTGGTACATGTTTACAACAGTATATATCATAGTGATAGTGTGACAGTGGTTCCACCATTCTACTTCTTTCTACTTCAGGATGGCAGGACGGGGCAAGGACATGTGGTTGTAGCCACCTTCTGGTTGTAACCGGAGAACATTGGGGGTTGTAGCCTCCTTCTGGTTGTATCCAGAGAATTGGGGAGTTGGAGATAACCTCAGGTTGNGGTGTACTATGTATGTGTGTGATTGTTTATTTCTTACTGCTCATTATTGAATAATAATTCTACATTGATATAACATTTGATGAAAACAGATTATAATTATGCTATTACTGATTCACCCCTGGTCTCAGTAATCCAACAGTATCATGATCTAATGTGCGACAATACATACAGGTTGCTGGTGGATGTGAACATTCTCTTGCATAGTTTCCTAGTTGTTGGCAATTGTTACATACCACGGGTCCTCTACCTATTCCAAAGCCTCCTCTTGCTCTTCCTCTGCCTCTGTAGCCATCTTGGTCCCCTCGCGGTGTGTTATACTAAGTCGTCTGGTTATACTTCTTGGTATTATAGTATGGTTGCGCAGTGTTGTATGGTTTTTGCGCAGTGTTGTGATATGTTGGTATTTGATTAAACTGGGGTGCGGATTTCCCAGTCATCATCTCTTCATGTACTCGATATGCATATGATGTTCTCTTTCTCATCAACTCCATGGTTCTACAATATTTTTCATCATGACCTACTAACTTGCAAAAGTTGCAATATGATCTCTTTGGCATTGTCTGGTACTTTTGCATCATTTGGAAGATATGGATCATGATCCTATTTCTTATAGATCTTGCACCATAGTCCTTCTATTGGGAATGAATTTGGCATTTTTGTCTCCATGTACTACACGAATGTTGGACATTCGTTCTTATAGTGTCCTTCTATCCTGTATGTGGTACACCAAATGACTTCCCTTTTGTCCTTGTTCTTGTTCTGGTTTAGCTGAAATGTTAATTTCTTCAGATCCTCCTTTAGTTCCTCAATGGATGGATTTGTCTTCTGATATCGATTCTCTTCCAGTTGTAGGGATGTCTACAGAGCCTCTGTCCGTGTCTAAAACCTCTGTTGTCGCAGTGGATATTTCAAGTGTGGTAATAGTGAATTGGTGAAAAGATTCCTATGTTGCATATATTTCATGACATGTTTTAGCTTCCCTTTCATTCGCTTGAATATATGGTCAATCTCCCATATAGATTCTCTTGGGCTCTGTCTAATCTCTATCATCTCATTCATGTATTGTTCCTTTGAACTTGGCTTCTGAAACTCATTTATCAACAAATTCTTGATATCTCCAATTGTTTTAGTTGTCCTTGGCAGATTGTTTGTGGATAAACTCATATACCAATCTAGTGCACGATCTCTTAATGTGATAGCTAACTGTGCAATTTTAGTGTCCTTGTCTGTGATCTGTTTTTCTTCCCAAATCTTTTCACAGATAAACAGGTGTTTCTCTGAGTCCTTCGACGCTTCTCCTTTGAATTATGGTAACCTTATGGTTGGGTCATGTCCCTCCATATTAAATGTTGAACTAGTACCTTCGAGCGGTGTAGATATTTGACTATTGCTTCCTGAACTGACTTCCCCAGTTTTTGTTCCCTATGTAGATATACTTCCTGCTGTCTTCCTTCTCCTGAAATTCGGTTGTCTAAACAGTGGTGTTATTCTTGGTGTATTAGTCGCACATGGGTTTATGGGTTCCACACTAACACTGATATGGATACGAGTGTTGCCTTCTACATCCTCTCTTGGACATCTTGTCTTCCTCTCGTATGTTGTGCACATGATTTCCTCAATTTTCTCCAAAGCCTGGAGATCCTCTACCTCCTCTTCATCACTTTCCAAGCCTTCCCTTGAGATTACGACTCTCTTCTTGGTGTTCACCTTGTATTGGTAGGGTACTCCACTACACATCCTTCCAGTTGTATCCATGATCCGCTTGACCTGGTCATCATCCATCATAGTTGGCTCCAAGGTCTCCTCCTTCTTTCCTTTATCCCCTTCTCCTTCCATTTCGCCTTTTCCTGTCAGTGCTTCCCCCCTTCCCCTATGCACGCAGGGAAGTTTAGATTTCTGACTCCATTGCCATTACACCTTTGTTATATAGAAATATCTTAATGGAAGTATATAATGATATTATATACCGACCTTGACGTCCCTTCAAGAATTCTTGTTCAGCTACATTGTACGAATTTGTTGTATCTACTACAAACTCCATAATAAATCTGGCAACAATGTTGTCTAACCAAAAATCTATTGCACACGTAAATTTATTATCAAAGTGTTGTAGTTGTGCGATCTCTTCAGGATTTCACTCTAGCTATCTGATCCGATTCGTTGGATGGTTGTATTTTGATATTTTGATCCACTCCTACAATATGTGTGGGAAACCACAGAAAAATACTTCATGAGAGTCGATGAATACGTACTTGTCCAGATATTTGTGTGGCGTTAACTTTGGGTTTTTGTTATGTTTATGCGCAAACTCTAGCTACTTTGTCTTCAACTAGCTTTTGATCTCTTCCTTTGTGGGATTCCATGGTCTCAACATCCCCTTTTAGCTTCGCATTCTGCCACCTTCTTGTCATTCGATTCAGTATTCTTTTGACACGTCTTCTGTAGATCTCATATGATCAATCCCATTTGCTTCCAATCAGTAGGAAACCAAACCATTTGTTGTTTTTCCATTCCCTTTTATCTATTTACCATTACAGATTGACCTCGGTTCATAACTAAGAAGATTCCCAACAAAAGACATTAAATACTAGCATCCCCTCTTTTCACCCAGAAGGAAACAAAGTACACAAAGTGTATTGCACAGTCTGACACAAGATAGCTCTATGTGTGGCTGTAATACTCAGGTGTTTGCAACCTAAGACAGAGTGAGATCTACACCTTAACCTTTTATTCAGTTTATTCAACATCTAATATAACATTCATTCCATGCATGCATGTGTTACAACAAATTTACCAAGTTACTTCATTCATTCATCATTCATCAACTAATCATATGAAAAAACACATTAATTCAGTCACACAACACATTGTTACTATGGTTCATCCCCTCTTGGGATACACCCACAAAGATCTAGCTCTAAGGATTTTATTATAGTTTTGGAAATCTCCATGCCATGCATGGTTACAATCTTAGTCTTCTTTCTTTCGATAGGCTCCTTGATCCCTGTGAGGATGAGTAGATCGCACTAGGCTCCTCATCCTACAATCTAACCCTCGGGATCGATTCGCTCATGTCCCTCCTAGCTCGCTAGTAACTCACACTGTCCTTACAGTTCTCTTCCTGTCTTCGTATATCTCTCCTTCCTCTCCATTTCTCTTTCTTGTTCTCTCCTTCCTCTTTGTATCTATCTCTTCTATTTATTTTCGTCTCACCATCCATTACAGTGTATTACAAAAAAAACTAACCCTAACAATGTATTATAAGATATAATCAATGGAGTGTATAAACCATATTCCAAGAACATGTGCCAACTGTGTACCAACGATATGCCTATACCAACATTCCAACGGTGTGCCTCAAACATGTGTCATATCACTCATGATATGACTCTACCATGAACCAAGTTCCACAACCATGTATCTCAACGATCAACATATCAACCAATTATCTCAACTATATCATCCCATACATCATCTACCAAAGCAAGTTCATCAACCTTGCACCAAACCTCAACAAGATGAACTACAATTAGGATGTGTTTCCATACATGTATTCCATATCAACCATAAACCATGTGCCAATCATACTGCTAGCAAGTGCCTCAACCAATGTACTAAGTGTGTATTGATCATGCATCAACTATAGATCAATCTTTGACTCATCAATGATGTAGAACATAACCACCTCATCAAATCATCAACTACATGTCCCAATATGTATCTCAACCACATGACAAATGCATGCACCAAGACATCCAACAAATATGACTCTAACAATACATCATAAGATATATCAATGGAGCTCACATATGTACCATCCATGTGCCATGAAATATTTGCCTCAAAAACCATTCACTACAACAAGTACTAAGAAACTAATAGTACCTCTAAACATGTACTAAGAGTGTCCCTTAATAGATAAATGATATATCCCTATATAACATCACATCATCATGATATATCCCATAGAGAAGGTTCCATAACATCACTGAGAACATAACCAACAATATACCTTATCAAGAATGCATCACTCCACACACTAAAGTTTGTACCATGCATCCAAGATAGATAAACTTCAACACTCAACCATATGTCATCATCGTACATACATCAAACACACATGAACGCATGTAATCATGAAAACCTGCAACAAACCATGTCAGACCCTAAAAAACAGTGGTATACCATCAAACCATACTACAACTCATCTGTACACTCCTCTTCTTTAGGTTTTTACCACATATAAATGACCTATTCGACAAACATCTTGCGTATGTACGTGAACTTTATGTAGGTCACCTCGCATATGTACATGACTTCTCCCACAGGATCCTATGTATGCTTCAGAAATTGTCAAGCTTGAGCTTTCCTCATGGATGCCATTATGTTCTGGTTGTTTATTCTTCTTCATCCACTTCTGAGAGTGTCATGTTCTCTGAGTATTGCTTCTTTCAACTTCCATCCTTTCAACCTTGTCTCTCTTCCATTCTCTTCTTTCCATATCATTTGAAACAATCCTCATGGACTATCTTCTTATGTTCCAACAATCCTGGGATTTGTGGCCAAACCCACTACAGTTGTAGAATCTCATGGTGTGACAATGTGCAACAATGTGTCCCACACAGTTACATCTCCAACATCTTATCATGTTATTGAATCTTCTAACATATTTCCTTACATAATGTGAAAAATCCAATGTTTTGTGACCATATTCATTACATGTGAAACAATGACCCTTGAAAATATTTTCATACCTTTGCTTTTGTGTCAACCTTGAAGGTGTCTCTCTTCTGAATTTTGTTTGAGGTGTAGGACTTGCTTCTTGATTTCTTCCTTGTTTTGATCTTCTGAAGGTTTACTTGTTTTTTGTATATGTTTTACTTGCATACTTGCTTCCACCTTTTTATAATGGAGGACTTACCTCATGCTTCTTAGAAGTTCTAGCTTCAAAGTGTGTAGTTACCTTGTTGTATCCAAGACCTGATTTATCATTTGGTGATCTTTGACTATCCGAGATTTCATCCAGGATTGTTGAGTTGCTCGTGAACCTTTTTGCCTTCTCTTCTTTACTTTTGAGATTAAAAACTTATGCTTCCAACTTATGCCATGATTCTTCATTTTCATTTACTTGATTCTTTAGTAGTGCATCTATCCTTTTGGCTTCCTTAGATTGTTATTGACTTCAAGTATTTTGCTAAGCTCATCATCTACCTTCTTCTTTTCTTCTACTTGATTGATCATTTCGTTCTTTTGTCATTTTATCTCTTCTTCTTTTTCTTCTAATTCAGTCCTTTTTCTTTCTTCTTGTTCTTTTAGCATTTTTTTTAGTGCCATGGTATGCCTTGGGTACTCTTCTAGGATTTCTTTAGTGTATTTTTTAAGATACTAAAAAAAAGTGGAACTATTTCCTATTTCATAACTAACATCATCCAACTCAGATAAAAATTTATCTGTAAGCTTCAAAAAATATTCCTCTTCATCTATAAGATAACTGTAAATTGATTCTACACAAACTAATTCTATATTTTCTTCTTCATTTGTAGAAAAAAATTCAACATCATCACACTTAGAATTATTGCAAACAAAGGATTTTGTAGATTCTTTACCTTCATTCTCCTTAATGGAATTGTCTTCTTTGTATTGATATACCTTCTCTAGATTCAACAATATATCCTTTGCAGAAGTACATTGTCCCATGCTTTCTTTGACATAACTTGAGAGTCCATTTAAAATGGTATTGAGAGCTAATTCATCATTCTTCTTTTCTTCTTTTTGAGCTGCAAAATTTGACTTATTCTTCAATGGAACCGATCCACCAATAACTGATTTCCAAACATTTTCTCCTTTTTCCTTCAAATACCCTTTCATTTTTGTTCTCCATGTTGAATAATTTGTCTCATCAAAGATTGGAACTTCATCATCCATTTGTGTGTCCATGGATCTCCTCCAAGATTGCAAGGCTTATAGTGAAGGCCTACTCTGATACCAATTGTTGGAAAAAACAATCACACTGAGCGGGGNGGGGGGGGGGGGCTGAATCTGTACAACTATTTTACACTTCTCACAAAATTTTAGTTAGAAATCACCATTCACAACATCATTAATTATTACTTCCATTCATACTTAGTTTCTTTCATGTAAATATATCTCAATGAAATACATTAAAAATAAATATCCATGCACCATCACAATAAAGAACACAAGGAACACCAGATATATGTATATGTTTCTTTTGTATTACGGACTACAATCCTTGGGTTTTATCAACACCAATTGAAATAGAGCCCCAAATCCAAGGGTGCACCAACTATCAATGCATAACCTAGCCTACGTATCTCATCGTCAACCAAGATGTGAGGAATCCAACCCTTAAGTACAAAACCCAACTTGTAGATAGAAAATAATATGTCAAATTGTACCAACAGTCTATACCAACACAAGTGCATCAACCATGAACAACTTGTCAAAACAATCCGTCAGCTCAACCTGTCTCATCAATGTTATCATCCAAATCTAATCTACTCACAAAGATCACCCATCAAGTCAAATCACAACCATATGCACAATATCACCAAGTTAACCAACAAGATACATCTATCAATACACCATACTTTCCATAAACCAAATACCATACACCCGTACACAAGACCATGTTGCAAACCTCACTCTTATGTAGCCTCAAGCATGTACCATGTTATGACCAAATGTATCCATCAAAACATGAATATAACCATAAATGTAACTATATAACAAATATGGTGTATGTGATCATAGACCTGCAAACCTTCCTTAACTTCAACAACAAGAGACTATAATTTTCATCAAACTTTAATTTAGCCTCATATGACTAATTTTGGATTAGTGAACAACCCTAACTTGAAACAATCATTAATCTATACATGTAAAGAATAAAGGCCTGAAAATGGTAAAAAGTGTTCTTTAGTGTCTCTTCTGCAATTCCTCTAGGTTTCACTACTTGGAACCTCCCAGAAAAAGAGTTATAGAAAAAATGACATACCTTGTTGAATTCTTGATTATTCTAGGGAACAAACTTGTAGATCATTACGTACACAAAATATTTTTTGTATGGATTTGAAACTAGTAAAAAACATACTACAAACTGTACTCTAAGAAATTCAGGAACACTTGTACCTGGAACACTTGTTTTAGACTAGTTTCAGGACTAACCACAAGCTCTATCTTCCACAAACTCTAAATCCCAAACTACAATGATCCATAAGCTAAAATTTGTATCAAAATTACTTGTATGTGTTGTCTCAATAGACTCCCGATTTTTCTATATGACTCATAATAGAAACAAATTTATTGTGAAAATGGTGAAATGACCTATAAATATCATACCTTAGAAAGTATCATCAAAAGAATTGATCCTCCCTTGAATTTCGACCTTCTTGTTAGAAAACTAGGATCACAGAGCAATAAAACAAAATTAAAAATGCGAAAATAAGACACAAAAGATACACAATACAATAGAGACATAGATATACATGGTTCATTCAGTGTGGGCTATGCCCACCAGAGAAATTGTCAAGTCCTTCATTTTTATTATGCAACAAATGAAGGGATACAACCTACAACACACCCAATGTAACTTACTCTTCTTTCTCTCATAGTCTCCTCCCTCAAAATACAATATTTACAATGATACATAGCCACAATACATTTCCCTCATGAAAAAGGGTTGCCTTCTAAGGAAACAAAACCCTAACATAACTTCTATCGTCAGATTTGCGACCTTATAATGAACGGTCCAGATTTACTATGAAATTACAATATACATTTAGAAGGAATTTTTTCCTTCGGGGGCTTCGCCCCAAATCCCCGCCAAGGGCCCACTTTCTCTCGGATCCCATAGGGGGGAAATCCCCCCCTGCAACTCCCCCGTGTGGAGGGGTGTACAATATTCCGAGTGTAAAGTCTTCATGGGGTATAAACACGACTAGCAATAAATAAGTTTGAATCAAGAAGATAATCAGGCTCCACAACCAACAATCTCCCACTTGGAGATTGATCTCATCAAATCCACCATTGTTGTATCTGCTGGACTATGATCCTTCTTGGACATGGAAAATTTCTCGTCTTCACCTTCATGCTTGAAGACCAACTGAAACTGAGTAGGAACTCATTTTCTCCCTGGTTACTCCATTTTTTAACATGTCTGTAGGATTCTGACTAGTGTGTATCTTTTCTAACTTCAAATGTCCATCTTTCAAGATGGATCGTATGAAATGGAACTTGATTTTCATATGATTATTCTTCTAATGGAAGTTTGATTTCTTTTCTATATGAATGACACACTCACTGTCATAGTACAACCTGCTATTCTCTTTCCTCTTTCTCAATTCCTCCATAAAACTTTGTAACCAAATCATATACTTACTAGCCTCTGTAGTAGCAACATACTCTACCTCTGTTGTTGAAATTGCAACAACATTTTATAGTTTCAAAATCCAAATTATTGTTGTTCCACCTACAATAAAAACATACCCTATGGTTCTCATCCTACTATCTTTATCACCTTCCATATATGAATCAAAATATCCTTGTATAACGGTGTCCGAACCTCGAAAATGTAATGCATGAGTAGAAGTACCTCTCAAATAGATGAGAATCCATTTTACTACCTCCCAATCTTCTTTACCTGGATTGTTCATATACCTACTCACAAATCTCACTGCATGTGCAATATATGGTCTTGTGCAAACCATCGCATACATCAAGATGCCAATTGTTAATGAATAAGAGACCCTAGACATCTATTCTATCTCCTCTTGTGTCTTGGGACACATTTCCTTAGTTAATTTGAAATGGTTGACCGAAAGTGTACTAACTATTTTTTCATTCTCCATTCTAAACCTCTCCAACACCTTCTCTATGTACTCACCCTAAGTCAATGTCAATTTGTGATTTTTCCTATCTCTTTTTATTCTCATGCCAAGGATTTTCTTTGTAGCACCCAAATCCTTCATCGCAAATGAATTAGCAAATTTCTTCTTGAGCACATTTATATCTTGCATATTAGACCCTACAACAAGAATGTAATCTACATACAATAGCAAGATAATATAGATTCCATTTTCTAGATTTTTAAAATAAACACAATGATCATAATGACATCTACTATAAGTTTGTTCTGTCATAAACCTGTCAAACTTCAAATACCACTTTATTGGAGCTTTATTTAGGACATACAAGATCTTCTTCAACCTGCATACCAAATTTTCCTTCCCTTTGACTTCATAACCCTATTGTTGTTGTATATAAATATCTTCCTCCAAATCCCCATGGAGAAAATTTGTTTTTACATCTAACTGTTCAAGATGTAAATATTCTACTACCACAAGACTGAAAATAGTCCTAATTGAATTCATTTTAACAACAAGAGAAAATATTTCATTAAAATCTATACCTTTCTTTTGTGAAAACCCCTTTACAACAAGTCTATCCTTCTACCGATTTTTTCTTCCATATTCTTCCTTCAACTTGTAAACCCATTTATTTTGTAATGCTCTTTTTCCTGCAGGAAAATGAACCAAATGCCAAGTTTAGTGATTTACCAGGCAATCCATTTCCTCTTTCATTCCTTGCTCGCACTTCTTTTTAGTGTCTACCTTTGTTTCCTCTTCATAACATTATGGTTCACCAGAATCAATCAACAATAAATAATACAATGAAGGAGAGTATCGTTCATGGGATCTACTTAACTTGGTAGATATTCTAACAACACTTGCAGGAGTTTGAGGTACATGTTTATCCTATTGTTGTACAATTTGATTTTCTGGTACCTTTGGAATTTCTTTTTCAATGATCTCATCAAGCATGGTGTATTTTGGTTTTTCTTTTTCTTGTTTCTTTCCTTGAAACTAATATTTGTACATGAACTTCTCATTTAATATGACATCTCTACTTCTAATGATTTTGTGATTTTCATAATTCCATAAGCGATAACCAAAATCACTAACAATGTATCCAATAAAGGTACACTTCTTGGATTTTTCTTCAAGCTTTGTTCTATTTTCTTTATAAATATGGACAAATGCTTCACAACCAAAAGTATTCAAAAAAGAATAGTTTACCTTTTTACCTGTACATGACTTCTCTACAATTCTACCATCCAAATATATTGAAGGTCCTATGTTTATTAAGAAAACAACAATATCTACAACATATGCCCATAATAGTAAGGGAAAACCAACATGCAATCTCATACTCCTTGCATGCTCCATGATTGTCATGTTCATCCTTTTTGACACACCATTTTCTTCTGGTGTTCCAGGAAATGTCTTCTCTCTACAAATCCCATGGTATGAACAATAATCATCAAAATCCTTTCTTCAATATTCACCTCCATTGTCTGACCTAAGACACTTCAACCTTTTTCTTGTCTCATTCTCAACTAAATCTTTCCATTTCTTAAAAGTATCAAAAACATCATATTTTTGTCGAATGTAATAAACCCAAGTTTTTCTAGTTTCATCAACCATAAAAGTAACATAATAACAAGATCCACCAAGCGATGATACCTGAGCTAGTCCCTATACATTTGTATGCACAAGATATAACCTTTCACTCTTCTTTTCTTTTTTGACCTTGAGAAATCTAACTCTCTTATGTTTTCCATAAACGCAATACTCACAGAAATCCAAATCATTTTTTTTAAGATATGGAAACAAATTTATTTTGTAAAGTATCTTCATCCCCTTATCACTCATGTGTCTAAGCCTATGATTCCACAGTGTTATATCCACTCCTGTAGAAACTAAAGAGATAGAAGAGTCATTATTACCAGTACATAAATACAATGTACCTACCTTATCTCCTTTTGCTATCACCAATGACCTTTCACACCTTATCTGTAGATATGGATATACAACCTTCAGTTTCCAACTTCCCTGTTGAAATTAGATTTTTCCTTAGATCCGGAACATGTCTAACATCTTTTCAAAAACCATTGGTTTCCATTCCTTTTCTTTATTTTTACCTTTCCCATTCCAACACTTTTGCATGGTGCATCATCACCCAAATGAACCTATCCAAAATCACCTTAAACATAATCTAGAAAATGTTTCCAATGGGGTGTGGCATGAAATGAAGCCCCTGAATCTACTACCTAATACTCATAAATATTATCTACGGAAAGAATCAAAGCATCTTGCAACACATCACCTATTATATTTGCTTCTGGATTTTCTCGTATTGCCCATATCTTTGTTTCTTTGGAGCTCTATAGTATTTCTTCAAATGTCCTTTCTTCTCACAAATATAGAACTCTATCTTTCTGAGTCTAGATTTGGATATTCCCTTCCTAGAATTGTTGTGGTTTCCTCATACCTCTCCTCTATTCTTTTGTCTTCCCATGTTCTCCATGTTTAATGCATTACCTGATGTCTCACATGTGCTTTTCCGTCACATTTCCTCGCTAAGGATAACACTAACAAAATCATCAAATTTTAAAGTGTTTGAACTATAAATAGAGTTACTTACAACCATGACCAAGCCATTCCAAGTTTCTAGAAATGAGCATAAGATTAGAAGAGCCTTGACCTCATTATCAAAGTCCAATTTTAAAGAACCTAACTGATTAGTAACTGTATTAAATTCATTTAAATGATCTGCAACAAACCTACCTTTTGACATCTTCATATTAAATAATCTCTTCATTAGAAATACCTTATTGGACACCGAGGGTTTTTCATACAGTTTAGCCAATGTGTCCATCAGCTCCTTTGTTGTCTTATCTTTCGAAATATTGAAAGTCATCGATGTTGCCACGATCAACCATATCATTCCTAGTTCCTTTCTGTCAAGAACCTCCCATTCTTCGTCCTTCATGGAAGTCAACTTCTTTTATATTCCACCCAATGGTAGGAATAGATCTTTCTAGTATAAATAATATTCCATCTACATATTCCATAACTGGTAGTTTTGGTCATTAAATTTCTCGACCCTAAATTTTCCATCTTCTACCATTTCTCCCACTCGAACCAGGAACCCTCTTTTCCTGCGAGTTACCTTTTGCTCTGATACCATTTGTTAAAAAAATAGGATCACTGAGAAACAAAATAAAAAACAAATATGGAAATAAAATACAAAAGATACACAATACAATAGAGACACATATATACATGGTTCAACCAGTGTGGACTATGTCCACCAGAGAAATTTCCAGGTTCTTCCTTTTTATTTTCTAGCAAATGAAGGGATACAACCTACAACACACCCGTTGTAAATTCATCTTCTTTCTCTCACAATCTCCTCCATCAAAATACAATATTCGCAATGATACATTGCCACAATACATTTCCCTCATAAAAGAGGGTTTCCTTCTAGGGAAAAAAAACCTAACATAACTTTTACCATTAGATCTGTGATATTATAATAAACGGTCTAGATTTACTATGAAATTAAAATATACATTTACAAAGAAAATTTTCTTGTGGGGCCTTTTCCCCCAAACCCCCGCCGTGGCCCCACTTTCGCCCAGACCCCCCAATCAGGGGTATTTTCCCCTCGAACCCCGTAGGGGGGAAATCACCCCCTGTAAATCCCCTACGTGGAGGGGTGTGCAATCTTCTGGGGTGTAAATTCTTCATGGGGTATAAACACAGCTGAAAAGAAAGACCTATGAATCAAGAAGATAATCAGGCTCCACAACCAACACTTCTTTACTTCACTTTCCCTCTGAAATTATCCTTATATCTCCTTTGATTACCTCAGCCACTTGTAGATATTCAAAATGTTCAAAGAGAATACTAATGGGAGATCCTTTTTCTCTTATTTATACTCTCCAAGTAGCTTCCTCTAGAAGTATCCACTTAACCACTTTATCCACTTAGCCACTTTGTCCACAAATAGTAAACTCTCAAATTCTAGTTGCAACTAATTTTTTTTTTTTTGTTACAACCACTTAACCCGTGACTAACCACTTTGACTAGTCAACTTATTCTAGGATCTTGTAGAATAATTTGACTTCTTTGACCTTCTAGGGGCTTCTATATAACTCATGAGGGTTCTCCAACTTCACATGGCCATAACTCTCTAACTAAGAGGAGTTATGTGACATTCCACATATCACCGGAAATGACATGACATATACTATCCATATCGAATATTTTCTCTTGCAAATTCATTGATATTCATTACATTATTCCTTAATCAAACTTGGGTTCCCTAACCACACCACTGGGCTACTCAACCACCTAACCATTCGTACTTCACAAAGTGTCTTCCCGTGAGGGATTTCACCATAAGGGGACCACTTTGAGACCACTTTTAGAACTTTATCCAAGAGCATCTTCCCGTGAGGGCTTTCACCATAAGGGGACCACTTTGTAGTTTATCCATTTGGTTCTTCCTATCAACCATGACATGAGATTAATGATATAACTCCCTTTAATGTCAACACATCATTATGACACCACTTGACATCAACCCTTTGACAAAAATTACATTAATGAACAGATAACCAATAATCAGTATATCGATGATACAAACACATCACTATGACAATATTGGACATCAATGACAACATAGTACAATAGGCCGTGTGCATTATTATTTGGGACTAGAAGTATGACATAAGAGTGGTGAAATATTCATGGGGCAAGGGAAGTATGAACATGTAAAGATCCTTCAAAAATTTGGGATGATGGATTGAAAAACCATGGAAACTCCCATGGTGATAGATCTGAAGAAGCTGAGAAAATTTGATTATGATCCAGTAGACTTGTCCCTATATCGGCAGTTGATTGGATCATTAATGTATTTGGTTAATACCTAGACAAACGTTTTATTTACTGTCAACTTGAGCGAGTTGTAGGTGGAACCTAGACATGAGCATTGGATATTGGCAAAGCACATTTTGAGATATCTTAGTGGGATGCTAAATTATGGTTTGAGATATGCCTCAAACAGTGATGTACGACTGCATGGATTTGTTGATTCAGATTGGGAAGGGAGTGCAGATGACATAAATAGTACTTTTGGTATATGTTTAAGTTTGGGCTCTGCTATGATATCATGGGATAGTAGGAAACAAATTTTTGTTGCACTCAACATTATAGAAGTAGTGTATATTGCAACTTGTGATGCTTGTACAGAAGAAATATGGCTCTGTAAGATGATTTCTAGACTATTTGATTAGGCGATGGATTCGACTGTGATATATTGTGATAATCAAAGTTGTGGGAAGATTTCAAAGAACCCCATGTTGAATGACAAGTCGAAGCACATTGAGATCAAATACTATTTTATCTATGATAAAGTCCATAAGGGATAAGTGATTCTCTAGTACATCTCCACCGATGAACATACAATTGATATTTTGACAACATCTATGTCCAAGATAAAGTTTGCAAACTTGAGGGACAAGATGGGACTTGCGGAGATACCCTCCTTTGGTAAAAAATGAGAAGATCACTTCCTCATTTGGGAGGGAGTGCTAATATATGGCATCATGGATAGTCAATGTGCCAATGGAAAGACATTCTCTAAGTGGAGAATGGTCCAGGAAGAACAAATTTTTGACGTATCATGGGTTGGTATTTTTTCTAAGGCATAGATTAAGGCTCGATTAGGAAAATGGTTCAGGACCGATATTCTCCTCATGCAAAGTTAATGGCCCGATCAGGTTGAATAGTCTTCCCCCTAAGGACATGGTGTCCTAATTAGGGTGGTTGATACGAGTCTGGTATTTTCTAAGGCACATATGGGTAGAGATTGATCGCTATGGTACATATGGTGATTTGATTAGAAAATAGTTTGAGACTGAAATTTCTGTAGGAATGGTCTCTGTAGCCCATGGCATGTCTTTCAACATCTGTTGGGATAATCATTCTTCCTGTGTCACAGGCAGTGACCAAGATAGAAAGAATGGTCCCTATATCAGTCTGTTGAGTGAGTGATTTATGAGAGACACTTTGTTGAGTTCGCTAAGTCCAACACATGACTTATTCAACATCATGCTTGATTACTCAGATGGAGTATGGCCTTGAGAGATGATGCAGACAATGATATGTTTTTATGCTAGAATGCTACCAGGTGATACTGATAGTGATGATGATGCTCGTGACTTGATTTGTGTGATCATGAGATAGCCTGTGTGGATATGATGATGCTACCTGTAGAATGGTCTGCAAGATTATGTGAGCCTTTCCCATACCATGTCAAATGGATGGATGTGTTTGATACCATTACAGTTAATACCTCCCTAGCTAGGAGAGAGTGTTGATATTATGGTAGTTGTACAAGGTATTAACCTCCATATACAACCTTTGAATAGAATAGAATATTCCATAAGAAAGAGAAACACTAAATGGATCATGGATGTGTGAGAACCCTAGAAGACTAGTCGTCTCAATAAAATAAATAATATTAAAGAATTACCCTCCAGAAAGAGAAGTTAGCCTAGACATGTGACAAGAAGGACTATAAATAAGAGGCTCTTGAGATCATTTTTTACACACCTCACTCTCACTCTCTTATTAAAGTATAGCGCAAGTCCTTAGCTGTAGTTTCAAGAAAGGAAGGTGCATTTTCTAGGGTGATTCTTGGTCTCTCTCTCTCTAGCGCTATCTAGCCTAAGATATGCACCCTACCTTCTAGTATTTCTTGGTGGTACTCTTGGTGACAGCTTGGAGTATATTGGTGGATTTCTTGAAGGTGAAAATTTGAGGAAGAAGTGCAACTACAAGTGTTGTAGTTGAGTATTGTTCTTGTTCTGTGGTTGTGGAGACTCTCTCTTGTGTGCTACCATTGGAGGTGGTGTGTTCTCCTTGTCTTGTGTTGTTTCTGCAGTTGGATGGTGTTTTCTGGTTCCATCTCATGCTACTGCTGCAACTAGAGTTTATCTGTTGATTCTAGTGTGGCTTTCAGGAATCATTCTATCTAACAAAGGTTAAGGTGCTCGAGGGTGGCTGCATGCCTATGGTTGGGTGACAATAGTGATATTGTTTATGATAAAATGAGCACATCAAATATTTTAACAAGTCCTTCGTGATCCAATACTCTCTGTATTGACTCTTTCAACACAACTCTTGTCAAGTATCTTTCTCCTTCACCCTAGCCTTGCTTTTATAATCGTGAGTTACAATCTATTTCTAATTTCAAAAGTGATGTACGGTTGAGATTATTTCTCATACTCACTTGAGATTTAGATTACATGTTGCATGATAAGTACTTTTAGCATGTTTCTTAAATAACTCAATTAACTAATTACATAATTAATTAATAAAAGAAATTTACTTTAATAATTTCTTTAACTAAAGTAACTTCAAGAGTAGAAGGGTTTGGATGAATTCCACAAGTCTAGACACATAGAAATGTGCGGAAATATATGTATGATGCTACCACTAACATCAACAATAAAGACAAGGTGTTTAAGCTTATTTGAGAAACTTTCATTAAGTGTCACATAAAACACTGCATACATGAGTACAATGGTAGGATATTTATGGAAGTGTGAGTTATGTGATGGATTTAATGTTGTAGAATGATACATCTTATAATGGAATAGATAAGAGCCAACAAGAGTAGAGATGGTTTTAGTTTTTAGAGGTCAAAGGTAAATATTGTGTAATGAATTAATGCTCATTGACCAACCAAACATTGTAAGTGAGAATATTGATGTGTTAATAAAAATATTAAAATTCTTTCAACCTTTAATAACATTTGTTGTACTTATAAATCACAAGTGATTTAAATTTTATTTTTTATTTTTTATGTTTTTTAAATTACCATTCTAACATGGGTTTGAACCAAAACCCTTGTAAAGAGCAAAAGAGATTCAATTTTCATCACCGATGACAAATAAATAGAAAATCATAACTTCTCACTCTCAAACAAAGATATACACATACATATGTTTTTCTACATTACGATGACATTAGTACAAGTGAACGCCAACGCTTCTCACTCTCAATGATGAAGAGACATGAAAAAGGTGGCCAGCTTTGTATCGTTGTGGAAGAACGTTGGCCTTATGTTACAGTGACAACGTTATAATAATGACGTCATACGGACTAAATTATTGTTCTGTTTGCTTCCGTCAAATCAATTATTGAGCCTCATGTTTTAAATATTATGTTGGTTCCCTTCTATCGTTGCGGTAGAACGGCGGCCTTATATTACAGTGATGCCCTCATGATAATGGTGGTGCCTTACATTACAGTGACGACATGATAGTAATGACGTCATATGTAATAAATTATTGTTCCCTTTGCTTCAGTCTATTCAATTCAATAATATTATGTCGGTTCCTTTCTAGGGTTTCTATTATTTCCATGTGGTATATTGTTTAAAACTTGAGCTTTCACATCTGTCCATACAAATTTGTAGTCTTTTTTAATGTAATTAAAAGTTTACATAACATTTTTTTAATGTAATTAAAAGTTTTCATAACATAAAAATTCTCGTGGTTACCGGACTTGAACCATCGGAAGGGCAATTTTTTTTTATCTCTCATGTTTTCAATGGAATTGTTATAATTTTTATCAATTTTAAACTGATATTTAGTTAATAACATGTTTATTGAGTAGTAGTTTACATGACCAATTTTATTTGATTTACGTGGTTGGTTGGTGTCATTTCAGAAATTTCAGAAGTGATTTTGATATTTTTTTGGATTTGGAATTGCGAATACATTTTTTGGTCTTTTCTTTAGGTGGTCGGTTGGCGTTATTTCAGAAATTATTTTGATATTTTTTGGTTTTCTAATTTTTAATATATATTTTTGGTCTTTTCATTCATTTTTCATAGCATTTATAATAGTTTTATATTTTTCATTTTAAAAAACTATTAAAAAAGATTTATAATAATGAATCATAAAATAGAATGTTATGGTTCTAACAAAGATTTAATTTTTTCGTATCATTTTATAATAATGAATCATAAAATAGAATGTTATGGTTCTAACAAAGATTTAATTTTTTCTTATCATTTGTATGCTCACATTGGATCATAATTTCATATTAGGGTTAAGGTTTTTACATATTTATGTTTTTTTCTCTTATAATTTAGATTATTTTTATTATAAAATAAAGTTTTAATGTGGTTTGAAAATAAAATTTATTAAGCTTTGAAATGTTGAAGGTATATTATTAAGGTAAAATGACATCACCTAAAATTTATAATGATCTTCATGTGTTCTAAAGGTTATTTTGAGGACGTTTTCTTGCTTCATTCTCATTTGATGATATATCTAAAACGATGATCCAACTTAGTAAATAAAATTGTTAATTGCAATTCATCTAATAATTCATAAACGACAAGAACATGGAACTTATATTTAATGGTCATTTTGTTGAATTGTCAATGATTTGGACACATACATCATGAACCTCCATTTTTTTAACCATAACAACTGGTGAATAAAAATCACTTTGTCTAGGTTGAGTGATGCTAACCTCTAAAATTTCTTAAATCATATGCTCAATCTCATTCTTTTGTGCATTTAGGTACATGTAGGGTCTATTGTTAGGTTGTACACTTCTTCGTTGGACATGAATAGCATGGTCTTGATATCAAGTGGGTGGAAGACCCTTAGGAATATCTCCAAATACCTTGGAATTATTTTCAATAAGTTTTTAGAGATCTAGTAGACAAAATGGACTAGATTCTTGAACATCTAGTGAGCACAATTGTGCAATTTCACCATGGTGTCCCTTTTTGAGTAATTTTGTCATGCTATTAGATCTTATCACTTTAGAGGGTTTCCCTTCGATACCTCTAAGTTCAATTTTCTTTCCTTCCGAGGAAAATCTTATGAAAATATCCTAAAATTTCAGAGCGACCATTCCCAATAATTGTAACCATTGGACCCCTAATGCAACATCTACATCACCCATTTGGATTGTAATCATGGGACTATGGACAATAAATACTACTCCATATTGAGTTTAATACTATGGCACTTCCCTAAACAATTTATGGTACCTCCATATGCAATCATTACTTGATACTTTGGTGCTATATATTTAAATCAACTGAGAAATTTCACTAATTTGAAATTAATGAAGTTATGTATACTATATAATCTGTTAGCACTTTGTAAATTGGTTTTGGCCAAGGAAGCAAATCACAAAGGTAACTACAAACCAGCTTGACAATGGAAGCTAGCCCTTCCAATGAGAGAGGGCTCTCTCTCTTCAAATCAATCACTGAAAGGATTGATTCGGAATTTTTTCCAAAGGCTAGATCTCTAAGGTAAGATTGAATTTATAAAGTTGGTGGCAATGTGCATAGAAATTCCATTGGGCAATGGAGTCACTACAAGGTTAGAAATCAATGAAGGTTTACTGGACACTTGGTGAATTGAAAGGCGACTGATCAGAGGCAAGATAGAAATCACTCCTTTATGCCAATTATATATCGTTGTAGATTGAAGATTACAGAGAAAACAAATAACCCCTTAGGGAATCTATCAAGGATGAATCCCAAGGTGATTACAATAGAAAGACCACTAAAGCTACATGCAATAGATCCTCAGATACAAATGAATTTGGATACTTATAGTTCACATTAACACAAAGAAGAAGATATATCACATAGATGAATTTAAAATAAAAGACTAAAACTGTAGGATCACATGCATGAAACAACATAACCACATGTATCTCTGGAGTCAAATTTCAGGGACTTCTAATCCAACAAATTTCATTAATATCAGATAAAGTTTACAAAATGAATTTAATAGTCTTTTCCTTACACACTTGCCAACCCTTTCCATAGTGAATTTCATGAAATAAATACAAAATGGATCGCCCTTGGACCAAGGGATACAAGCTAAATTGTTTGCAAAACAATATATCTAAGTTACATGAAAATAGAAATAGTTTCAACTAGGTTCCATAAAACTAGGGAGCTATTTTGACCAAATTGATTTCATTCGAATCTCTTTAACCAAATACATGCTAGGTATCGATGTGATGCTCTTTTTCTTCAGATGTCATTGGAGATGATATGGAAAGATTTGTTCAACGATCCTTGTCTATTTTGAGGGATTATGGCACTCTGTCATAGTTGCGTAGCAAGACTGCTGTGCAAGAACAACCTACAATAGAAACAGAGCGATGTTGCACAACATAGGTTCTTTTTGTACTTTATTCACCTATTTTTATCTTGACTAGAAAATGATGATGTTTGATGGTGAATGTAGCCTTCTGATGATGATTAGAAACCCTTGAACCCTTTCAACTTCCTCAAAACATTGCTTTCTCTTTCAAAATCTACAAAACCCTAATGTGCCAAACTACAACAAATGAGCCTTCATTGGCTCTTTTTGATAGACTGATTAGGTTGTTGCATTTTTAGTGATTATCCCATTATCATCTCATTGATTACACTTTGGATTGAAAATTGACAAGAAAAACTCCTTTTTGCTTCTCACAAATAAACTTGTAATAGTTGTGTTGAGCTTTCAACACACCCTAAAAAGTCTCTACCAAACTCTACTTTTTGGGTACCACTTATTGTTTATTTCATAACAATGTTGTTTTCGCTTATCTTTGTTTTCTACAATTTCTCCTTGATTCTTTAAAAGTTTCCCTTAACATGTCGAAACCATCACAACTTAAAGGGAGTAACATTTGACTAAAGAATCAACCATTAAGTCGTTTCACCTGACACGTCCAAATTTTAGCACCCGGAAGATTCAAAGGTGAAAGAAAATCGTCCTAGAAAAATAAGGACACCGATGGTCGATTTTCGTTGGCATCGGTAAACGAGGAGTTGTTCTTTTGTGATAAGAATTGCACAAGAAATTTTTCGATGACTGACTTCATTCAGCATCGACGAAACGTGAAAGGAAATAGTCGTTTGCAAAGAAAGGGAGGAATCGCCGATGCCCGATCTCGTAAAAACATTTCAGCGTCGATGGGTTTTTCTTTTGTAAGGAGTATCAATGAAGAATCCCATAGCTCGACGTTGATCCCCGACTTCCCCTTTCATAAAATAACACGATGGGATGTTTTAGCTCTAAAGATACGCTAGATATGATGCATTTAATTGATTGATTAATTCCAAGATCGCGCATCAATCTCTAGTTCGTGCGCAGAGCCCAATGACTTGTTTAACCTATAGATACAATGCATCTCCCTATGTGCCTCCGTTGTCAACCTACGTAAAATTGATTATAGGGAATTGGCGGTAAGTAATTTAAATTTCATCCCATTACTTGTATTAACAACTTGATGCGACTGGTAAGTTCTCTCTCGTTATATTACCCTGAATTATTATGAGCCAGAGCATTCTGCGTGCAAAGAGGTCCGGAACAACTAGAGGAGAGAGACGAACAACCCGTAGAGGGTTTCCAAGGTATAGTGAGTATTAAGCAACAAAGTTTAGCAAGCATATAGGTATGTACCGGTCTAATTTTGATTTCATTTCACATATAAATTAAGATCTAATATTATTCTATGTGTTGGCCCTAATTAAGCATCTTCGGTTGTAGGAACGATGCCTCCAAAGAAACCCACCACCAAGAAATCTCCTAGAATCCCAAAGTCGCAAGAATTAGAAGCAGGAGAAGGCTACTCCCCAATCATTGCAAGAAAATTGGAATTCACTTCCAAGCCAGTGCCCATCATCAAGAAAATCACCAAAGAAGCCTTCACTCAACCCCCAGCCTTTGGGGACATAGAGGTGAACATTGGGATCAAGACAAAATTCCCAAGATGGGAAGATCTGTTCAAGGAAATCAAGAACGAAGAATTTATTGAATATGCCCCTCATAGCGATCCTCACATGAGGAATATGGATGGTGAGGTTTTCGTCAACATCCACAAGGTTTACCTACACATGGTGGTGAGCAGGACTCTGGTACTCCCTTGCATCGAAATTTTGAAATCGCTTATTGATCACAGCGATGCATAAAAGTGTGTAATTAATGATGATAATGGTCAAATCACTAGGTTTTTCCTCCCAGTAGAAGTCCAAAGGTATTACAAGATCAGGGAGCCAAATGAACGTTTGAACAACTATTTTGTTGTGAAATTTTATCAGAAGCACGACACCAGCAAAATCATGGCGTCCTGGTGGAGAGAAGACAAAAAAATCACTAACCAAAACTCCGACTGGTACCCGACGGCCAACCTCAGACAACCTTATATCTATCTAATGGCTCTCCTTTACCAGTTGCATGGAGAAAAATATTTCTCTAGGTTTTCGGAGGCATGGATGCCTTTGGCTTATACTGTCACTGTCTCTGGAACAAGCTTCAACTAGGGTGTGATCATCTCCAAACAACTTATCACTTGCATTCTATAGGCTCAATAGTCGAAGGAAGGAGAAACTCCTGCCTTCTACATGGTGTCTTATCCATTGGATGTCATCTGTGCAAGAAATGACTTCGCTAGAATGAACCTGAGCTGGCACGCTTCTGAGCTCCTGGTCCATGTCTATTTTAGCATCTTGTGGGAGAACATGTATAAAAGATCCTACTCTCTCATTTGCAACCAATTTATTACACCTATTCATTTCTTAATATTCAAGAAAGAGTGCCCAAGGATGTCTGATGCGGCCAAAAAGGTTATATCGAAAGTCGGTCACTGGTACCTGGACGAGCACGAAACCTACATTAGGGTTTTTAGTGTCACAGGAGCACCACATTTGCTACCTATATATGTCCCCTACTGACTGGTACTAGGGGAAATATGTTACTAAACTATCTTGTAGGGTTATTAAAACACATTGGTGAAGGATAAGAAATGGGCATTCATACCCTGTGGGTTTCATATCGGCTTCTACCAGGTTAAAGACACTGCGCAGACCAAACAAGAGGGATTAAGTCAATTGGAATTTCGGTTCTAGATAGGACGTTTTTGAAAGCACGATCCCAAGGGTCTGGTCTCGAAACATGCATCACAAGTATTGTCTTGTTGGCCTTATGTCCACGACCGGTTTGAGGATGAAATATTCACTGAAAATGCTCAAGATTGGGATGAGGTGGTGGTAAGAATGGATGACCCCAGAATAACCAAGTTCAAGGCCATGAGTTTGGAAGAGAAAGCGACATCCTTGGATGAAAGAGTGCAAAGAGCGAAAGTAACTCTCAGGACTAGGGAAGAAAGGGTAACATTTGAATTGGCCGAAATGATGGAAGCTCCCCAAGAATCCCCTGTACAGAACTGGAATTTTCTTGGAACTCCAGGTGCAAGGAAAAAATGGACACTATTGCTCGAATATGCTCAGCAAATAATGGATCCATCCCTCTTATCAAGCGTTTTGACCAATAACCTGGAAGAGAGCCCAACAGGGTTAGGCGGCTCTGAGCTCACCGACCCTGGTAACATCAATGGGTCAGATGACCCTCAATCCACACTGCCACCAGCCGATTCACCGGTAGGTATGACGGCTCAATCGAAGTTGGGCTGAGTGTCGGTTGAAACTAGTGCGCCTAGCCCTCTGTCCGAGTTCATAGATATATACAGTGATGATGAGAGTTCAGAGGCATATCAGAAAACCTTTGTGCATGTAGAAGAAGAAAAAGGAGCCGAAAGAAGCTTAGATATAGAAACGCCCAATGTGCTGGAGACCTGAGTAGGTAGTCCCGAGGACAAGTCAGAATTAGACGTTTCAACAGAAAGATCCCCGCAGAAGGATGTCGGTGATGCCACGGCTAGAATACAGGAAAGTATTGAGCTCTCTCCCGACACATCCATTCCACTTGATACTCAGGTCCCCAATAAACATCAGGAAGAGGCTGGGCTTTCAGAACAAAACAAGGAGGTTCAAGAGTCTGATATTGAACAAATACATACCACTGGTAGCCTAGGAAAAACACTTACATGGGGTGACCAACATAGACCAGATCTGGTAGACAAAGTGGCAGACATCTATGTGATCTCCTATGATAAAAAGAGGAAGGCCATCATGCAAAGGACTGCTAAGAAGAGAAATATTATTGTGGACCGTTCTATTTTGGTTACCACAGAGGAAAGCTTGATCAACACAGCAGATGCTCGCACATATGAAATAATAGACATGGGAAGATCCCTCTTTGATGCTGCCCAGGATAGGGCCAGGAGGGATGAAAGAGAACTAGTGGATACACTGAAGGAACTGGAACACCTGTGCCATATTGTTGAGTATTATAAAGGTGCCACACAGAATGCGACATATTTTAAGAGTGAGTTTTCAGGAGTTTACAACGAGTATAAGAAAGAAAGAACTCTGTTAACTGAAAATATAATTGAATTCCAGGAGGACACTCTCGTGGATCTCGCAGCATGCAAGGAGATGGAACGATGGCATAAAAGAGCACAACAAGCGGTATAAAGGCTCGAATACATTGAGGCAGTCCAACAGGGTCGAGAAAAGGAATAACATGGCATTTGACTGTTAAACAAAAATATCCTCGATCGCATAAAGAGATCCATAGAATACTAGACTAAGATGTCTCGGGATCCACATCGAGAGATCTAAGAACAATATGCCAAGTGCTAGAAGCACTGGGATAAAATTAATAAAGTAATGAAAGATATCAAGCTCCCCGAGTTCAGCAACCCTAGAGAGTTTATTGACATAAGAAACATGCTCAAGATGTATGTCGAACAAGACTCCCTATGGGTCAAAGAGTGCGTGAAGGTAACCGATGCGAGGTTGGGACAGGTGCGACAATTCATAGAACACCCGATCAGAGATAAAACCATGTTGCAACAGTTGAATTCCACCTTGATAAAATACCGAGTGCATGCAACAGACATCAAAGGGATATATGCGGCCCCAATGGAACAACACAGATTCCCATGGGCCCATACTTATGAAGAATGCTTTATCAGATGGTCTGATTATGAAAGAATCCACCCTTTTCAAGAAACAACTCGGGTGGACTATTGAAAGACTGTCAGATAATGATGCCACGTGGTGATTTTTGATTAGCTCAAATTGTATTTTACCATTAATTAATGTTAAGACTTTATATTATAAATAGGAACATCAACCGATGGTCCAATGGTCGATGGTTTGTTGCAAGAACTCTTTTCTTTCTAGTTGTTAAGATTTATTTTGGAGCTTCTATGAATGAAGAAGTCCTTCTGGACCAGAGACGAAGTTGTTTTCATCATATGCATGTGTAATTGATCTTGGAGAAGAACTATTTCCTATTCAGTTCATGAAAAGATGTAACAAGTAAGAGCTAGTGAATATATTGTCAAGTTATCTAATGCAATTGTTTTGTTGTTCTTTTCTCTAATGATGGAAATGATGAATCATAGTGTGGATGTATGATGAAGGATTATGGTAGATGAATTATTTTTCTTGCTATTGATCTTATCATATAACTGTTTTCCTCTAATCAATATTCTCAAACAGTAATTGGATGCTCACATGGTTAATGTATAATTACTAGGCCCGTAGTATAGGATTATCGTTTGCATGTTTGAGTAGTGGGTTATCCCAAGCTCATCCTCTTCTGTAGTAGTTAAAGTTTCTCTCATCTTGTTTTCTTGGATAGTTTAGGTTAAAATCTCAGCTAGCAATCGAGTTCTCACACTGTTAAAGTATTATTACTAGGTATGTGGTAAGAGATTGTTGTCTGCATGCTGGAGTGAGGGTTATCTCGAGCCCGACCTTTGCCAGTCTTTACACTTCCTTATCCCTGTGTGGCCAAGTTGGTTTATACCAGCTTTTTCTCACATTTATACTAACTAAAGAGAAAATACCAAAAAATAAAATCCCAACTGAAAGAGATGTATCCATAAGAAAACACAAAGCCCATCGATTAAATTGGCCATATCGCGAGATTTGGAGAACCATTCCAATAAAAAATGATGCAGAGTCTAATTAGGCCTCGGTGGCGGGTTTGGTTTCTATTGTTGAGTTAAGGGGTTTAAGACCCATCAACAAATTTTTTGCTAGAAGGAGGGCCTGAGAATGAATGACCGAATATGTAAGTTATATGATATTTCGAACAGTCTATAGATTTTTAATGACCCATATGCATGGCTAGTCATCCAACAGACATCCCACCTTTACCGAGTACTCCCGAAGTGGAAAAATCGCCCCACTCCGAGGAAGTATATCTTCACCCCGAAATACCTTACGCCCTCCCTCACAAGGAAGTGAATCAATTTAGAAGGATTACCAGAGCTTACACCCGACAAATCGGAGCGTTTCCATTCACCCCGATCCTCCCTCGAAGAAAACAACAAGGAAAACTAGTGGTCAACACTCCTGATGAAGTTTTCGTACACTCCGTCGAAGACTTAATAAACTTCATGATCACCGAAATCAAAGAACCTCTTGACCTCATACCCGAGACTCCAACCGACGACATCTCCAAACCTAATGATCTTTCGGAAGAGGAAGAGCCTGACTTCGACTCCGAAGATATGGAAGAGAAAAATGATCATGAGGAGGAGAGAGAGGTTCCACTTCAAGGTGACCAATCTTGGTTGGATGGGGACGTCGTGGCCATCCCTGGACGAATACATAATCTCCCTAGGCACCCAGAAAAGTTCCCCCCCAAGTATGATCCTGAGACCTCAGGATTGCTCGAAGATCATATCAAGAAGTTCATACTGACGATCAGGCTTATGAACATTCAACATGAAGACGTAGTATGAAGACTTTTCCCCTACACGTTTGAGAACTTGTCTTCCACTTGGTATTTTAACTTGCCAACAGGATCCATAACCAGCTGGACTAAGTTCCAAAAGGACTTCCTAGACAAATTTGTTGAAGAAACTACCATGGGAGCCCTTATGGCCGAATTGTTCACAACCACCATGACCCCAAAGGAAAGAGTCAAAGATTTCAATCAAAGATTCACGACTATCCTAAACAAGTTTCATCCCATGGAAAAATCGGCTCAAGAGTTGCAAATCGAGGTCTATGCTAATGCTCTTCTGGCCTCTATTTCCATGGTCATTAAAAGAGTTGATAAGAAAACCCTCGCGGAGAATTTTGAAGAGGCCAAGATGATAGAGTTCCATATGAAAGGGTGTAAAGAAGGCTAGGTATCTCTAGCAAGAAAACAAAGCCAGCCCCTCCCATGAGAGCACTCCTCTTGATTAGACCGCCTGGGAAGCTGACTGAGCCAACTCCCAATAAGGGTAATGGGGATATAGAAGACCTGCAAGGCATGGTCAAGAAACTGTCAAATGAGATTATAGATATGAAAAGAACTGTGTGTGAGGGAAACCAAGGCTAGAGACCCTATAAGCCTTTCTTTAAAAGAAACCAGCCTTTCAAAACAATTGAACCTCCCCCAACCAACCTAAACATTGACTTAGGGGATGTCGAATCTGATTCTTTCTGTACTTACCACCAAGAGAACCACTCAGAAAGAGAATGTCCTCAGTGGGTCAATGCCATGAATTTAATGGCCAATTGTTTTCTCAGTGAAGTCTCTCTGACCGAACCACTCAATAGTTTAGCCTTTAACATTGCTGATCAGGAAGAGGTTGACCCACCACAAGACATGGCCATGCTGATATGGGATCTCGATGTGATCACATCCTCAGATGATCTGTTTAAACCTTAGGCACCACCCACATAGATATCAGTGGTACAAACACGTAGTAAGAGTCAACCCGACCCAAAATATACCGATACCACCCATGTCTCACAAAGTAAATTAACTCCCGATCGCCCGAGAATGCTTATCGCTCCCAGTAAAAAACCTCTAAGCATCCATACGCATAAATATCCTAAGCTAGATTATAACGTAGTCGAACATTTGAAGAAGTTGAAAGCTAATATATTAGTTATGGACGTATGTAGAATCCCTCAACAGAAAGACCTTCTATTGCAGACTCTAAGTTCAGTATAAAACCCGGTCATCGGTGATGGTCAAGAGAAGAATATACCCCCCACAGATTTGGCAAACAAAGCAATGATAAACACCTGCTCAGAAGGCAGGAAGGAGAGACCTTTCGTGCCTCCTTTCCTTTTAACATTTGAAATCTTCAATAGGAATCTTCACAATTGTCTGGTAGATTCTGGAGCATCTTATAATGTCATGCCCTTGGCCATTTGTAATAAACTAGGTGTTGTCCCTCTCAAGAGCGATAAGCATGTTATACAACTAGACAAAACCCATGTTAAGGTTATGGGGGAACTCAAATATGTGATGATCAGGATAGCGATACACCCTAGTTTCGTGCAGGTGATTTATATCATTGTAGTAGATATCCTTGAGGCATATGGGCTATTATTGAGCCGAGATTGGTCTGAAAATATGAATGGATACTTTAGTACTGACTGGGCACACCTTTGGCTACCACTGAAAGGATACAAGAATATGATCCGAATTGATAGGGAGAGGTATCTGAAGCATACGATCACTAATCTAGAAGCCCCTAATAAACCAACCTCCATGGATTTTCCCATATTGGGTATTTATTCTTGTGACTCCTACTTCAGGAACTTCCCTCCCCTCATATCCAATGTTCCTCTTACCCAAAACTTCGAGCTTCCTTTCCAGGAGAAATCATCGATGCCGATAGAGGATTCTCTCTTTTGTCAAAACCTTGTGCTAGGCAGGCGGAAGGAAGGGGTGGACAACATAAGATCGACAATGGTGAAGGAAGGAATGATTGTCATTCATGTATTTGGACCCTCTATTTTGATGGATCCAAGTCACAAGAAGGATCAGGGGCAGGGTGTATTCTAATTGACCCAAGGGGTAGGCGACATTTCTTGTCTTGTAGGCTAGAATTTGAGTGCACCAACAACACTGCCAAGTATGAATCCCTGGTGCAAGGGTTAAAGAAAGCCATAGATCTGAATGTCAAAGAATTAAAGGTTTTCAGAGACTTAGAAATCATAATTAGACAAGTAAGAAACACGATACATTGCAATTCGCCCCACCTTAAGAATTACCAGCAGAAGGTGCATAGGTTAATAGAACTCTTTGGAGTTTTCAACATTAACGCAATCCCCAGAGCAAAGAATACGCTTGCCAATTCCCTAGACACAACCACTTCTAGGATATCGACCTTAGAAGATTATGAAGCCTCCCAATTCACTGTAGAACTGCTCTATAATCCATCGGTACCTAATAACATTTCTAATTGGAAAGTCTTCAAAGGAGATGAACAGATCATAAGTTTTTTGACTAACTAGGACAATTTCAAAGATCTCGCTATTGATGATGAAGAGTTCCAAGAGCACTCAATAGAAAAGGGTCCTATGGAAGACTGGCATATGGATAGATCAAAGGCCCATACGATCCCAAAAGGGGTAGGTAATCTAGAAGATATGTTTGATCTAAAGGAACGATTCAAAGGTTCTAAAAGCCCAAAGACTGTCAGCTCTTGTCCCCTCCATGATACTGTGAATATTGGGACCCTAGAGAACCCAAGGAATGTAAACCTTGGCAAAATTATATCTAAGGAAGAAATAAAGGCCTACCTCAAGCTGTTTAGACAATACCAGGACGTTTTCGCATGGTCCTATAAGGAGTTGAAAACATATGATACTCGTATTATTCAGCACACCATCCCATTGAAACCCAAAATCAAGCCTTTCCAACATAATCTCAGGAAATATCACCCTTCTTTAGAACCTCTCATGTACCAGGAATTAAGGAAACTCCTGGATGCGAAGATAATTTTCCAGGTTAGGCACTCTGCCTGGCTAGAAAATCTCATTCTGGTGAGGAAAAAAATGGGAGAAATCCAATTCTGCGTAGACTTTCAGAACCTCAATAAAGCTTTGGACAAGGACAATTATCCCATCCCGCCGATGGAACAACTCCTGCGGACCATTTTGGGCTCAGAGATTTTTTCTCTGCTCAATGGTTTCTTAGGATACAATCAAGTGTTGGTTTCAGAGGAAGATCGATTGAAAACCGCCTTCCAAACCAAGTGGGGAAACTTCACTTATAAACACATGCCTTTCGGCTTAATTAACGGAGGATCAACCTTCCAGAGGGCCATGCACATGGCATTTTGAGGGCTTATAAACAAGTGTGTAGTAGTATATTTAGATGATGTGACGATGTATTCAAAGGATAGGAGGGAACACATCCAACACTTAACTTAGATTTTTGAAAGATGCAGAAAGTACGATATATTGTTAAATCCTAAGAAAACTATCTTCGTGGTTGAAGAAGGGAAGTTGTTGGGTTATGTTATATCTCAAGCAAGGATTTGCATAGACCTCGAACGGATTAAGGCCATAGCACAACTTCCATTACCTCATAACAAGAAAGTCATGCAATCTTTCTTTGGGCAAATCAATCACGTGAGGAAGTTCACTCCCGACTTCGCTGAAATTATCAAACCCTTACAATAGATGATTTGTAAAGATGTTGAATTGAAGTGGGATGAGGAATGAAAAAACTCTTTCAACAAAATCAAAGATGCCATATCCCGGGCTCCAGTGTTGCAAAGTCCCAATTTCAATAAAGGCTTTAATTTATATACCTTCACTTCTGACCAGTCGTTGGCTACGGTTTTAACTTAGAAGGACGATGACAACAACAAAGCCCCAATATCATTTATGAGAACTAACCTTCAAGGTGTTGAGCTCAACTATCCTGCCATAGACAAGAAATCCTACGCAGTCTATAAGGAAGTAAAGCATTTCAAGTCCTACATCCTCAAGAACCACACTAAGGTGATTATGCCACACCCTACAGTCCAATCTCTATTAACCCAACAAGAAATGGGAGAAAGAAGAGGGAAATGGATGGTAGTAGTCCAAGAATTTGATCTAGACATAAAACCTACCAAGCTGGTAAAAGGACAAGGCTTGTGCAAGCTCGTAGTCGAAGCCCAGGATCAAGTAAGCGAAGACTCCATATGGGAGAATGAAATAGCTCTATGGTGTGGATAAGTAGCATACAGTCCCCCAGGATGAGATTCCTGGTACAAGTACTTGGCTTACTACTACATCATGAAACGTTTCCCAAAATCCTCAACCCAAGAGAGAGAAGAGCCCTCAGGTTAAAGTCTGCACAATATCGTCTCATAAATTCGGTGCTTTTCTGGATCAACTATGACGGGGTTTTGTTGAGGTGCCTCGAACATGAAGACACCAATAACATGCTAAAGGAACTTCATGATGGCCCCATCGGAGGACATTTTGTTGGAAATACCACCGCTCATAAGATTCTGAGGGTTGGGTACTATTGGCCCACCTTGTTCAAAGACGCGCATACTTACGCTAGAAACTATAAGACTTGTCAAATAAGCACTGGAAAGGAAAGAAGGGAAGTAGTTCCTCTTCAACCTGTGATTGTTTCGAGGCCCTTTGAGCAGTGGGGGTTAGATATCATAGGATAATGTTGCACCCAGCTCTTCTAAACTGCACAAGTACATTCTTATTGCCATTGACTATTTCACAAAGTGGGCGAAGGCCATCCCTCTGACTAATGTAAATGAGAAGGTAGTGATCCAATTCATAGAAAAACAACTAATCACAAGGTTTGGTCTCCCCTCTATTATGGTATTTGATAATGCAGCTTACTTATCCTCTACACTATTGATAGAATTTTCTTTGGACAAAGGAATCATAATCAAGTACTCTGAAAATTATTACCCTCATAGAAACGGTGTGGCGGTGTTGACTAACAAAAATATGGTAAGGATATTAAAGAATAAAGTTACAAATAACCAAATAAATTGGCATAATCAACTTCATAATTCTCTATGGGATGATAGGGTCACACCCAAAGAAGCCATAGGAAACTCCCCGTACTTTCTGGTCTACGGGCAAGAAACTATCCTCCCAAACGGGCTCTATCTGCCATCTCTTCAATTCTCCCAAGATTCCAACGAGGAACCCTCATCGGCCATGAAACAAAGAATCAATACTCTACTCATGTTGGAAGAAGAGAGAGAGAAGGCTAAGTCAAAATTCCTAGCTCACCAACAGATAGTGAAACGATGGTTCGATAAGCATAAGGCCAAATAAAAGAGTTTTGAGGTAGGACACTTGGTACTAAAATGGGATAGAGAAAATGAACCAAAAGGGAAACATTCTAAGTTTTAGAACCTCTGGCTTGGACCTTTCCAAGTCGCTGAAAAGATAGGGGTAGGTACTTATTGATTGCAGAACTTGAGGGGAGAACCTAACGCCCTCCCAGTAAATAGTCAGGCCCTAAAACAATATTTCCAATAATAATAAAAATAATAATATATATATAATAATAATAATAATAATAATAATAATAATAAAGGAGGACATGAGTTAAGGTTATTGAAGGAAGAACGGAAATTCTGCATTCCCCTAGTGAATCGCTATTTGTTGAGCTTTCAACACACCCTAAAAAGTCTCTGCCAAACTCTACTTTTTGGGTACCACTTATTGTTTATTTCGGAACAATGTTGATTCCGCTTATCTTTTTTTTCTACAATTTCTCCTTGATTATTTAAAATTTTCCCTAAACATGTCGAAACCATCACAACTTAAAGGGAGTAACATTTGACTAAAGAATCAACCACTAAGTTGTTTCACCTAACGCATCCAAATTTCGGCACCTGGAAGAATCAGAGTGGAAATAAAATCTTCCTACAAAACTAAGGACGTTAATCACCGGTTTTCATCGGCATCTGTAAACTGAGAGTTGTTCTTTCATGATAAGCATTGCACAATAAAGTTTCTGATGACCGACCTCATTTAGCATTAGTGAAACACAAAAGGAAATAGTCGTTTGCAGAGAAAGGGAGGAATCACTGACGGTCGATCCCATAATTTTTTTTTGGCATTGACGAGTTTTTCTTTTGTAAGGAGTATCAATGAAGAATCCCGTAGCTCGATGCCAATCCTTGACTTCCCCTTTCAAAAAATGACACGATCAAATGTTTTAGCTCTAAATATACGCTAGATATGATGCATTTAATTGATTGATTAATTCCAATATCACACATTAGTCTCTAGTTCGTGCGTAGAGCCCAGTGACCATTTTAAACTTTAGATATAATGCATCTCTCTCCGTGCCTCCATCGTCAACCTACATAAAATTGATTACAGGGAATTGGCGGTAGGTAGTTAAAATTTTGTCCCATTACTTGTATTAACAACTTGATGCGACTGGTAAGTTCTCTCTCGTTATATTACCCTGAATTATTATGAGCCAAAGCATTCTGCATGCAAAGAGGTCTGGAACATCCAGAGGAGTGAGACGAATGGCCCATAGAAGGCTTCCAAGGTATAGTGAGTATTAAGCAACAAAGTTTAGCAAGCATATAGGTATGTACCCATCTAGTTTTGATTTCATTTCACATATAAATTAAGATCTAATATTATTCTATGTTTTGGCCCTAATTGAGTGTCTTCGGTTGCAGGAACGATGCCTCCAAAGAAACCCACCACCAGGAAATCTCCTAGAATCCAAAAGCCGCAAGAATCAGAAGTAGGAGGAGGCTCCTCCCTAGTCATTGCAAGAGAATTGGAATTCACTTCCAAGCCAGCACCCATCATCAAGACAATCACCAAAGAAGCCTTTGCTCATCCCCTGGCCTTTGGGGATGTAGAGGCGAACATTGGAACCAAGACAACATTCCCACGATGGGAAAATCTATTCAAGAAAATCAAGCACGAAGAATTTATTGAATATGCCCTACATAGCGATCCTCACACGAGGAAGCTGGATGATGAGGTTTTTTTCAACATCCACAAGGCTTACCTACACATGGTGGTGAGCAGGGCTATAGTATTCCCTTGCATCGAACTTTTGAAATGGATTATTGATCACAACGATCCACATAAGTGTGTAATTAATGATAATAATGGTCAAATCGCCAGGGTTTTCCTCCCAGTAGAAGTCCAAAGGTATTACAAGCTCAGGGAGCCAGATAAAGGTTTGAATAAGGAGTTTGTTGTGAAATTTTATTATAAGAACGACACCAGCAAAATCATGGCGTCCTGGTGGAGAGAAGATAAAAAATTCTCTAACTGAAACTCCGACTGGTACCTGACGACCAACCTCAAGCAACCTTATATCTATCTAATGGCTCTCCTTTGCCAGTTACATGGAGAAAAATATTTCTCCAAGTTTTCAGAGGCATGGATGCCTTTGGATTATACTATCACCGTCTTCAGAACAAGCTTCAAATGGGGTGCGATCATCTCCAAACAGCTTAGCACCTGCATTCTAGAGGCTTAGTAGCCGAAGGAAGGAGAAACTCCAGCCTTCTACATGGTGTCTTATCTATTGGACATCATCTGTGCAAGAAATGTCTTCGTAGGAGTGAACCTGAGCTGGCACGCTTCTGAGCTCCCGGTCCATGTCTATTTTAGCATCTTGTGGGAAAATAGGTATAAAAGATCCTACTCTCTCATTCGCGACCAATTTATTGCACCTATTCATTTCTTACTATTCAAGAAAGAGTGCCCAAAGCTGTCTGATGCGGACAAAAAAGTTATATCAAAAGTCGGTCACTGGTACCTGGACGAGCGTGAAACCTACATTAGGGTTTTCGACATCACAGGAGCACCACATTTGCTACATATATATGTCCCCAACCGACTGGTACTAGGGGAAATATGTTACCAAACTATCTTGTAGGGTTACAACGCCACGTTGGTGAAGGATAAGAAATGGGCATTCATACCCTATGGGTTTCATATCGACTTCTACCAGGTTGAAGACACTGCACAGGACAAACAAGAGGGATTAAGTCAATTGGAATTTTGGTTCTAGACAGGACGTTTTCGCAAGCACGATCTCAAGGTTCTAGTCTCAAAACATGCATCACAAGTATCATCCTATTGGCCTTATGCCCACGACTATTTTGAGGATGAAATCTTCACTGAAAATGCTCAAGATTGGGATGAGGTGGTGCCAATAATGGCTGACCCCAGAATAACCAAGTTCAAGGCCATGAGTTGGGAAGATAAAGTGGCCTCCTTGTATGAAAGAGCGCAAAGAGCGGAAGAAATTCTTAGGACTAGGGAAGAAAGGGTAATATTCAAATCGGCCAAAACGATGGAAGCTCCCCAAGAAGCCCCTGTACAGAACTGGAATTTTCTCAGAACTCTAGGTGCAAGGAAAAGAGGGACACTATTTCTCCAACATGCTCAACAAATAATGGATCTGACCCTCTTATCAAGCATTCCAACCAGTAACCTGGAAGAGAGCCCGACAGGGGTAGGCAGCTTCGAGCTTACAAACCTTGGTAACATCAATGGGTCAGATGACCCTCAATCCACACTGCTGCCAGCAGATTCACCGGCAGGCGCAACGGCTCAATCGAAGCCAGGCCGGGTGTTGGTCGAAACTAGTGTGCCTCACCCTCTGTCCAAGTTCATAGATATATACAGTGATGATGAGAGTCCGGAGGCATCTCAGAAAACCTCTGTGCATGTAGAAGAAGAAAAAGGAGCCGAAAGCGGCTTAGATATAGAAATGCCCGATGCGTCGGAGACCCTAGCAGGTAGTCCCAAGGACAAGTCAGAATTAGATGTGTCAACAGAAATATCCCTATAGAAGGACTTCGGCGATGCCACAGATAGAATACAGGAAAGTATTGAGCTCTCTCCCGACACATCCATTCCACTTGATACTCAGGTCCCCAATAAACATCAGGAAGAGGCTAGGCCTTCGGAAAAAAACAAGGAGGTTGAAGAGTCTGATCTTGAGAAAATATATACCACCGACAGCCTGGGAAACATGCTTACATGGGGTGACCAACAGATACCAGAGCCGGTAGATGAAGTGGTAGAAATCTATACAATCTCCTATGATCAAAAGAGGAAGGCCATCGTGCAAAGGACTGCTATGAAGAGAAAGATTATTGTGGAGCATTCTATTTTGGTTACTAAAGAGGAAATCTTGATCAACATAGTAGATGCTCAAACATATGAACTAATAGGTGTGGGAAGAGCCCTCTATGATGCTTCCCAGGATAGATCTAGGAGGGATGAAAGAGAACTAGCGGATACTCTCAAGGAAATGGAACACCTGTACCATATTGTTGAGTATTATAAAGGCTCCACATAGACTATGACATATTTGAAGAGTGATTTTTCAAGAGTTTACAACGAGTACAAGAAAGAAAGAACTCTGTTAACTGAAAATATAATTGAATTCTAGGAGGACACTCTCATGGCTCTCGCAGCATGCAAGGAGATGGAATTATGGCATGAAAGAGCACAACAAGTGGTAAAAAGGCTCGAATACATTGAGGCAGTCCAACAGGGTCGAGAACAAGAAGAACATGGCATTCGATTGTTAAACTAAAATAGCCTCAACTGCATAAAGAGATCTACAAAATACTGGACTAAGATGTCATGGGATCCACATCGAGAGATCCAAGAACAATATGCCAAGTGCTAGATGCACTGGGATAAAATTAATAAAGTAATGAAAGATATCAAGCTCCCCGAGTTCGGCAACCCCAACGAGTTTATCGACATAAGAAAAATGTTGAAGAAGTATGTCAAACAAGACTCCCTATGGGCTGAAGAGTGCGCAAAGGTAACCGATGCGAGGCCGGGATAGGTGCGATAATTCACAGAACACCCGATCAGAGCTAAAACCATGTTGCAATAGTTGAATTCCACCTTGATAAAATACCGAACGCATGCAACGAACATCAGTGGGATATTTGCGGCCCTAATGGAACATCACAGATTCCCGTGGGCCCATACTTGTGAAGAACTCTTTATCAGATGGTCTGATTATGAAAGAATCCACCCTTTTCAAGAAACAACTCGGGTGGACTGTTGAAAGACTGTCAGATAATGATGCCACGTGGCGATTTTTTATTAGCTCAAATTGTATTTTACCGTTAATTACTATTAAGAATTTATATTATAAATAGGAACATCGACCGATGGTCCAATGGTCGACGATTTTTTGCAATAACTCTTTTCTTTCTAGTTGTTAAGAATTATTTTGGACCTGCTGTGAATGAAGAAGTCCTTCTGGACCAGAGACAATGTTGTTTTCATCATATGCATGTGTAATTGAGCCTGGAGAAGAACTATTTCCTATTCTGTTCATGAGCATATGTAACAAGTAAGAGCTAGTGAATATATTGTCAAGTTATTTGGTGCAATTGTTTTGTTGTTCTTTTCTCTAATGATGGAAATGATGAATCGTTGTGTGGTTGTATGATGAAGGATTATGGTAGATGAATTATTTTGCTTGCTAATGATCTTATCATATAACTGTTTTCTTCTAATGAGTATTCTCAAATAGTAATTGGATGCTCACATGGTTAACGTATTATTACTAGGCCTGTGGTATAGGATTATTGTTTGCATGTTTGAGCAGTGGGTTATCCCAAGCTTAACATTTTCTACAGTAGTTAAATTTTCTCTCATCTTGTTTTCTTAGATAGTTTAGGTTAAAATCTCAGCTAGCGATCGAGTGATCACACGGTTAAAGTATTATTACTAGGTCTGTGGTAAGAAATCGTTGTCTACATGCTGGAGTGAGGGTTATCCCGAGCCTGGACTTTCCCAATCTCTAGGCTTCCTTATCGCTGTGTGGCCAAGTTGGTTTATACCGAATTTTTCTCACATTTATCCTAACTAAAGAGAAAATACCAAAAGAGAAAATCCTGATTGAAGGAGATGCCTCCACAAGAAAACACAAAGCCCATCGATTAAATTGGCCGGATTGTGAGATCTGGAGAACTATTCCAATCACAAACGCTGCAGAGTCTAATTGGGCCTTGGTGGAAGGCTTGGTTCCTACTGTTGAGTTAATGGGTTTAAGACCCATCAACAAGTTGCATAGCATGTCTGTTATGCAACTGTAAATTTTACATTTACAACTTATGACTTTAAACAAGCATTCTAAAATATGTATGGGAAAAATGTGTTATCATCAAAAAGACAAAAACAAGGAAAAAATGAGTGCATCCAAGGGCTTATATATCTACTTCTTAAGAAATAAAATCAAGCTTGCCATTCCCCTTATTGTCTGTCTCCAATTGGTTCAAGCTTTGCTTGAGTGCTCTGCTTTCTTTCCTCAAAGTCATATTTTGCTAATATATGTTCTTCAATTGTTTACATAGTGGTAGGTTTCTTCTCACAAACATCTAGGGGTTCTACAAATTTCATCTTTGATTTTCTATTCTCCTCCCTCAACTGGATTATCATATCTTGTGCTTCAATCAGTTGTCTTCTCAGTCTAGTGAAAGTATGTTGATCCTCACCATGGGTAGTCTTCTTCTTTCCTGCTTCTGCTGGCTAATCCTTTGTTGGAATTTCTTCCGGAGATTGCAACTTTCTGGCTAAGGATCTTGTGAAAGGAATGCTAGGCTTAGGTATTTCTTTCGCCTCTTAACTTTGATCCACTACTTTCCCTTTACCTTTTGTTTTGGATCCTATTGGAGTTACATGCATCGATGTTTCACCTGTCACTAATATATCTTTCTTGGAGGCCTGTTCCAAGGAAATTTTCTTTATTTCCATGTTCTCATGCTGCAATTGTGTTATGACAAAATGGGATTTCTTTAACTATTCTTACAGCTCAATGATAAAGTTTTATTTGTCATCATGGAGATCTGTCTCTGTAAAGGCCTCTAGGATTTCATTAGGTTCTTGTGAAGTGTGCATGCCAAACATCATTTTTTGCTTCTGACCTTGTAACTAGTTTACTAGGAACTTCGACCACTTCTGGGGAAAATTTTACTGTTTTCCCTTTCTTTTTAGCTTGTTGACTTACTGCAGGCTCCTCAATTTCCTTTTCCCTCTTTTTGGTATAACTCTCAAGGAGAAATGTGGTGGTCTTTTCTATAGATGAAGGTGTATCTCTCGTGCTTTGTGGGCTGCTAAAAGAATCAATTGTTATCTTTGATGACAATACAAAATATTCCCAACCCTGATTCCTCTTTCTAAGTTATTCTAACACCAACAAATTTATTAATGAAAAATGAAAGAGGTTGGGTTCCCCTTGGTATTTCCTTACTGGCACTCTGCCAACCATCTTCCCTAGGATTTTGAAGAGGTAATAGGGTAAATTTAAAGGTTTCTTACCAGTGAAGTGCATTAAGATCCTTATATGATATTGGTAAACCCTAGTGAATCTTCCCTCAGATGAGAAAAAACTTTGAATTAGCCTCAACAAACCACTGTGATTCTCTGATAGAAGCTCTCTGGGTATGGTGGCTCCAAAATATATGTTTCTAAATTCAGGCTTCAAAATTTAATGGTATCATGCTAGATCCAATTGCATACGACAATTGAAAATATTACCCTTCTTTTGACATTTTATGATATACTTTATACTTATAAATAACGAGTAATTTAAAAAAATTACCTTCTTTTAAAGGGATTTTTTTGAATTATCCTTCTAGGGTGTGTTTGAACCCCTTGAAAGGAGCAATAAAGATTCAATTTTGATCACTTATTACAAATAATTGAATAGAAAATCATAACTTCTCACTCCCAAACAAAGATATACACATACACATGTTTTTCTACATTATAATGACATCAATACAAGTGAACGCCAACGCTTCTCACTCTCAAAGTTGAAGAGACATGAAAAAGATTTCCATCTTTGTATTGTTGTGGAAGAACGTTAGCCTTATTTTACACTGACGACGTTATAATAATGATGTCATATGGACTAAATTATTGTTTTGTTTTCTCCCATCGAATCAATTATTGAGCCTCATGTTTTAAATATTCTGTTGGTTCCCTTCTATCATTGTGGTAGAATGGTGACCTTATATTACAGTGATGCCATGGTAATAATGGGCTGCCTTACACTACAGTAAAGTGGGTCATGGGTCACTAATTCTCAGTAGTTAAGAAATACATAAAGGTTAAATAGATTTTATCAAAGGTTATGTATTTCAATTCCATAAAGTTTAAGTATCACCCACAATATGAAGAAATCCCAACGGTACAAAACAGAGAGCCCACATAAAGATTTATCATTGATCATCAAATATCCATGTGGTATATTGTTATGTCCATGGCAGGGACATTATGTTTTGAGCAATTTGCATTATTACGTGTGCATGGTTTTTGAGGCATGATTATATGTTTTAAGGTAAGGTTTCTTAATTTTTAAGAAAAAGTTTCATTGTGTTGGGAAGGGGAGCTAGGGGGTGGCGGCCTAATGCATTAATGTTGTGGCAGGAAGCTGGTAACAGGAGCCAGGCGGTGGCTGACGATGCTCCTTGAGATTTGTACTATTACACACTGTAGTGGATGGACGCTTGTGGAAAGTTTCATGTCATCACAAATGTGTCACTATCCCATAGCAATACATCACCTATAGTACCCTCATCATCTAAGAAACTAGCAGCGGATCCGGGTCCGATTGATACAGTTTACGCAATTTCAAAATCATTGTCAACAACATCATGCTCTGCAACTTCAAACTTCCTTCCAGTCTTTTGACCTTCTCGTATATTGTTATTGTATCAGATCGAGAGGTATGAGATCGAGAGGATATCGTTACTGTATCAGATCAAGAGGAACAGGTAATACAACTCTATGACATAAATCCTATTTTCCAACTGTTTTTTCTATTTTCATGATGAAGCACAATCTCAAAAAAGAGGAAAGGTCTTATTAGGACTTTTGTACACAATGTACCAAATGGCTCTGCATTTTAATGAACGTGTTACATTAAGTGACTCATTTTTTGTTATTCTTCTAATTTGTGTTCGTTGTCACTTCACCAAGCAAATAGTTTATTAACGTTATTTTGCTAATTTGGTTTGAAGTTTTTCTTTAAATTTGTTCTTTCTTTTCAATGCATTATCTGTTTCTTTATTTTTTATGCATTTTGTGTGAGATTATGCCCTGCATTTGACGTGCAATTTGGTTTTTGAGGATGAATGTTTACAGGTGGCCTGCACAGGCTCATGAAAATGGAATTTCATGCTGAGGGAGGCCGTGATGAGATGCAGCCATAGCATGATTTGAGACATGTTGGAATATGTGATGTTGCATTTGAATCCAAATGGGAAGATAAAAATCCCCCTTGGCCATGGAGATCCTTCTGCATTCAAGTGATTTAGAACATCCACCGATACAGAAGATGGGTTAATAGAGGCCATTAGAAGTGGAAAATATAACAGATACTCTCATGCTATGGGCCTGCCATAGAGCAGAAGGTAATGATTAAGAAATCTTTTGGCTTTGTTGATCAATTATTTTTTAATTATTGTTAAACTGATAAAAGGGCAGCCTAAGATTTGGTATGATTCGGCTTAACCATTAAATACAAGAAGTGTCTCGTTAAATCCCAACCCAGGTGCTTGGAACAACTTCCAAGAGACCGAGAAAATGGTGGGTTGTCTATAGAGAGATACAATATAATATCAAAGACAAAAAAGAAAGAATCGTCGCAGATTCTACTAACACAATTGAGGAAGGTAAATATGATCATACATGTAAAAGAAAAAGCAATTGGCTACTCCTAGGAGCTGTAATTTACCAACTATTGTTGCAATGCCTTCTGGGATTCCTCCTCCCATTAGTTTCAGTATGCCAACAAGTTCAATTCCAGATTTCATTCATTTGGCCATCCCATCTGCATCTACACCTACCACTTGTTCTTTTGGAGATCCTATACCATGTCTTCCTCCATGCATGTTGTTTTGAGGTTTAGAACATGGGTTAAAGAAACGTCCAATCGTTCTGAGAAGTCTAACAAGAGAAAGGCATTTTGAACAATAATCCTGAGTGGGAATGAAATTGGAGCTAGGAAAGCTATCAAAAGGCAATTAAAATCACTGTTGATAATATGGTCCAGTTTGACATAAGTTTGACTTCCTTGGCATAGCTAGCAAAGTTTCTTGAGTGTGTTGAAGTCTCAAACTGTAGATGGTTTCTTTATCTAAACCATGTATGTAAATCAATCCTGAATCCTGGATTACCTAAACCTAGTATGTAAATCAATCCTGAATCCTGGATTACCTAAACCTGCTATGTAAATCAATCCTAAATCTTGGTTTAATATTGTGAGCCAAAGTTAGTACAGGAAAAATTTAGAAATATCAGACTCAAAAGGGGATGTGCTGGAAAGGGTTATTACTGGTTCTCTTTTCTTCAAAGAGAGAGGTTATATCTCAAATAAACATGCACGCGACCCTCCCTATACCAGGGGAAAAAGATGTGGTTGCTAGAACAATAGACCAACTTTTTCCCTAAAAATCCAACAACAAAAGCTGCAGGAAAAGTCAATAGGTCAATGTGATATTGGTAGACAGTTGGAAGGCACCTACAATTTAGTTCGGGAGGGTTAAGGTTGATATTGAGTATACACATAATATAATGTACTGATCATTTAGGGCATATTATTGGTGTTGGTAAATAAGAGTTCCTGCATTAGTGAAAACAAAATGATCAGGCAGATTGTCCTTGGGTTTTCTTGTTTCTTAAAGTCTTCCATTGCACTAGTCAAACATGTATATCAAATCATCCACAAAGAATACATACCTGGACTCCATATAGCAAGAAGATAAAAGCATGGGTCATCTAGTTCTCTTGGATCAAGTTGTTTTCAGAAATATCAATAAGATAAAACTGCCTAGTAAATTTTCATTTTAGCCATGGTTATATTAAAATAATAATAAATTAACATTCTTACGTTTCTTGCCTTATGACTTGACAAAAAGTATTTAATGAACGTTAAGTGACTCGACCGTTATGGGCCCCTACCCCTGGCAAAATAATGGATTCATTTAAACAAGATGGGACACTAACAGAGGGAACTAAAGTAAGTAGAAAGCCGGAGCATGGGGGCCCAATCCAAGCCAAGCGATATCCACATCGCATCACCAATATGTCAGATAGTGGGCGATTCCCACACTCAATTCATCAAAGGTTGAGGGTATGCATGGATGTGATCGCCCATTCATTCGTTCGGGTGGTTGCTCATTTCGTTCTAGTTGAAAGATTTGCTTGTGGCTTAATACTAAAACTAGAAGGAGAAGGATTCCCTCAGAACATGCTCACCTCACTTAAAATTTGATAAGATGATGGTTATCTGGAATTTCATATTTGCAAACAAGAGAAAAACCCACCTCATGGTTTTGGGACTGAAGCCTTTTTTTCATTCTTCTCCCTTATCAAAGTCTGGCCCCTCATCCTCCTCTTCTCTTTCTGTGAATCGTTCTCTTTCATCATCTTCAAGCACTGCAGGGATGTCCGCGAACACAACTACTGCATGTTCATCATGGATGCAAGATACTGCAAAACAATCCAATGAGAATAATGTAAGTCAAGATTTTGAAGATGCTAAAGATAAAAATAGAGGAAATTCACACCTGCAAATGCCCTCTATGGATCCAATGGTCTGAGCAAATGGTCCATTGCTATGATCCTCATAAATGCATTTAAAGTAATTCCATGCATATGCGTCTATAAGTAACATTTGTCTCAATATATCTCGAGATGCAGAGATTAAGGAGGCGTGAATGATGGAAATGTGGACAGCGAAGCATGTGCATCTTACAAAACTTTTCGAGCCTCTGGTCCACCACCATGATCCTCATAAATCCTCCCTTTTATCTCATAGAATGATATATGTTCACAATCTAATCATGGCAGGTCAAGGTCAACAATGTTAGACATTGCCACATGTGGCTTGTTTAATAGATTATCTTTCACATCTGTCCATACAAATTTATAGTCTTTTTTAATGTAATTAAAATCTATCATAACATAAAAATTCTCATGGTTACCGCACTTGACCCATTGGAAGGGCAATATTTTTTATCTCTCATGTTTTTAATGTAATTGTTATTATTTTTTATTAATTTTAAATTGATATTTGGTTACTAACATGTTTATTGAGTTGTAGTTTACAAGACAATTTTTATTTGATTTACGTGGTTGGTTGGTGTCATTTCAGAAGTGATTTTGATAATTTTTTTGGATTTCGAATTTCTAATATATTTTTTTGGTCTTTTCTTTAGGGGGTTGGTTGGTGTTATTAGTCCCTGTCGTAGGCATAGAGGGACTATAGCAATCGATAATTCGTTGACCTAGTATCAATTTGTCTGTTGACCACAAATATTTGCAGAATATCTAATGTTGGAACTAAGGAACAAAAAACATTTCTTTTTATATAATAAAAAGTACCATGTATGTCATGATGTAATTGGATAACAAATTGGAGGTATTATTGTCGGCTTCACTATTCCCAATGTTTTATATGTGATCATATCCAAACTTTTTGATAGTATACCATCTTTTTGAATCATATATATTTTTTATGAATTTCTTGAAACTGAATTAATGCTAACATTAGTTCGAATGTTTTTCTTAGCATTTTCTACTAGCTATATTTATCCCAATGTTTGATATGCCAGCGTATCCAAAGTTTGTCTATTTTTTATTATTATTAAGTACTTAACGTATGTAAATCCTACCACACGCATTCTTTCTTAAATGTTTACACAGCGCGAGACACTTGGACGGTTCTAATAGCCTTAAATGTTTACCTACATGTCTTAGATCCTTAAATGTTTACTTAACATGTATATCACGAAACACACTGGACATGAAAAGTAAAAATAAATTTGAATAATTAATTGAATACAATTTAACAAAACATTATCACATATTAATAATGAATACTATATTTAATATTAATATTACACTATAGATATCATAAATTTAATATATAGTTTATGAATGGAAGTAAATGGGTGGGTTGCAAGTTGCAATACATGTGGTATCCATGCATAATTTAGTATTCCCGAATTAGTTTTATTTAAAATTTATCAAAAAATATTAATGTGTACATCAACGAAGATTCCCGCATTCACATTTTCCATTTTCCATTTTTCCATTGATATTCTATAAATTACTTAGTCTCATGTATATGCCAATTATGGAATTGTTGAGTGCAAAATGTATATCACGGAACATGCTGGACATGAAAAATAAAACATGTGGACATGAAAAATGAAACATGTGAACCAACCACTCAGACAACCCGAAATTCCATATTTGTTGGGTGCAAAATGTATATGGAGGAAGTGTTGGATGCAAAAGGTATATTACGAAACAAACTAAACATGAAAAATGAAAATAACTTTCACTTTTATTATCATAAACAAAATCAAAATTTCAAAATTCCAAATTTACGTTTAAAAACTTTAAAAATAATATTGAATAAAATTTAATTAATTGTTTATACTTATTGGGTGCAAAATGTATATGGCGTAAGTGTTGGGTGCAAAAAATATATCACGGAACAAGAAAAATGAAAAATGAAAATAAATTTCACCTTTATTATAATAAACAAAAACAAAATTCCAAAATTCCAAATTTACATTTAAAAACGTCTAAGTATATGATGAAATTGTTAGGTGCAAAATGTATATGACGGAAGTGTTGGGTGCGAAATGTATATCACAGAACATGATAGATATGAAAAATAAAACATGTGATCCGCCAACCTGCAACTCCGTAATTGTTGGGTGCAAAATGTATATGATAGAAGTGTTGGGTGCAAAAAGTATATCACAGAACAAGCTTGACGTGAAAAATGAAAAATCACCTTTATTATCATAAACAAAATCAAAATTCCAAAATTCCAAATTTACATTTAAAAACGTTAAAAATAATATTGAATAAAATTTAAATAATTGTTTATACTTGTTGGGTGCAAAATGTATATGGCAGAAGTGTT
>SNQJ01S0027196.1:45917-65905 GCA_010110895.2 Picea sitchensis
TCACCTTTATTATCATAAACAAAATCAAAATTCCAAAATTCCAAATTTACATTTAAAAACGTATAAATATATGATGGAATTGTTGGGTGCAAAATGTATATGACGGAAGTGTTGGGTGAAAAATGTATATCACGGAACAAGATGAACATGAAAAATGAAAAATGAAAATAAATTTTACCTTTATTATCATAAACAAAATCAAAATTCCAAAATTCCAAATTTACATTTAAAAATGTATAAGTATATGACAAAATTGTTGGTGCAAAATGTATATTACAGATTATCATAAACAAAATCAAAATTCCAAAATTCCAAATTTACATTTAAAAACATTAAAAATAATATTGAATAAAATTTAAATAATTATTTATACTTGTTGAGTGCAAAATGGATATGACGGAAGTGTTGGGTGCAAAAAGTATATCAAGGAACAAGTTGGACATGAATAATGAAAAATGAAAATAAATTTCACCTTTATTATCATAAACAAAATCAAAATTTCAAAATTCCAAATTTACATTTAAAAACCTATAAGTATATGATGAAATGTTGGGTGCAAAATGTATATCAGGGAACATGCTGGACATGAAAAATGAAACATGTGAACCCGCAAATCCGTAATTGTTGTGTTCAAAATATATACGGTGAAAGTGTTGGGTCCAAAAAATATATCACGAAACAAACTAGACATGAAAAATGAAACATTTAAATAAATTTCACCTTTATTATCATAAATAAAATCAAAATTACAAAATTCTAAATTTACTTTTAAAAACCTTAAAAATAATATTGAATAAAATTTAAATAATTGTTTATACTTGTTGGGTGCAAAATGTAAAATACAACACGTGAACCCACCTCTCTGCCAACTTTGTAATTGTTGGGCACAAAATGTATATGGCCTAAGTATTCGGTGCAAAAAGTATATCATGGAACAAGCTAGACATGAATAATGAAAAATTAAAATAAATTCCACCTTTATTATCATAAACCAAATCAAAATTTCAAATTTACATTTAAAAACCTATGAGTATATGACAGAATTGTTGAGTGCAAAATGTATATGACGGAAGTGTTGGGTCCAAAATGTATATCACAAGAACATGTTGGACATAAAAAATGAAATATGTGAACCATTGTTGGGTGCAAAATGTATATGGCGGAAGTGTTGGGTGCAAAAAGTATATCACGGAACAGTGACATGTAAAATGAAAAATTAAAATAAATTTCACCTTTATTTTCATAAACAAAATCAAAATTCCAAAATTACATTTGTATATGACGAAATTATTGGGTGCAAAATGTATATGACGGATTATCATAAACCAAATCAAAATTCCAAAATTCCAAATTTACATTTTGAAACGTTAAAAATAATATTGAATAAAATTTAAATAATTGTTTATACTTGTTGGGTACAAAATGTATATGGTGGAAATGTTGGGTGCAAAAAGTATAGCATTGAACAAGCTCGACATGAAAAATGAAAATAAATTTCACCTTTATTATCATAAACAAAATCAAAATTCCAAAATTTCAAATTTACATTTAAAAATGTATAAGTATATGACGGAATTGTTGGGTGCAAAATGTATATGACAGAATTGTTGTGTGCGAAATGTATATGACGAAACATGTTAGACATAAAAAATGAAACATGTGAACCCGCGACTCTGCCAACCCGCAACTCTGTAATTGTTGGGTGCAAAATGTATATGGTGGAAGTGTTGGGTGCAAAAAGTATATCATGGAACAAGCCAAACATGAAAAATGAAAAATCAAAATAAATTTCACCTTTATTTTCATAAACAAAATAAAAATTTCAAAATTCCAAATTTACATTTTAAAACATAAAAATATGTGACGGAATTGTTGGTTGCAAAATGTATATGACAAATTATCATAAACAAAATCAAATTTCAAAATTTCAAATTTACATTTAAAAACGTTAAATATAATATTAAATAAAATTTAAATAATTGTTTATACTTGTTGGTTGCAAAATGTATAGGGCTGAAGTGTTGGCTACAAACGGAACAAGACGGACATGAAAAATGAAAAAGTAAAATAAATTTCAACTTTATTATCATGAACAAAATCAAAATTCCAAAATTTCAAATTTACATTTTAAAACGTATAAGTATATGACGGAATTGTTTGGTGCAAAATGTATATGATGGAAGTGTTGGGTGCAAAATATATATCACAGAACATGTTGGATATGAAAAAATGAAACATGAACCCGCGACTCTGCCAACCGCAACTCCTTAATTGTTGGGTGCAAAATGTATATGGCAGAAGTGTTGAGCACAAAAAGTATATCACAGAACAAACGGAATAAGAAAAATGAAAAATTAAAATAAATTTCACTTTATTATCATAAACAAAATCAAAATTCCAAAATTCCAAATTTACATTTAAAAACGTATAAGTATATCACGGAATTTTTGGATGCAAAATGTATATGACGGATTATTATAAACAAAATCAAAATTCCAAAATTCCAAATTTACATTTAAAAACGTTAAAAATAATATTGAATAAAATTTAAATAATTGTGTATACTTGTTGGATGAAAAATGTATATGGCCGAAGTGTTGGGTGCAAAAAGTATATCACGGAACAAGATGGACATAAAAAGTGAAAAATTAAAATAAATTTCACCTTTATTATCATAAACAAAATCAAAATTTCAAAATTCCAAATTTACATTTAAAAACGTATAAGTATATGACGAAATTGTTGGGTGTAAAACGTATATCATGGAACATAAATGAAGTGTTGGGTGCAAAAAATAAATCACGGAACAAACTGGACATGAAAAATGAAAAATGAAAATAAATTTCGTCATTATTATCATAAAAAAAAATCAAAATTCCGAAATTCCAAATTTACATTTAAAAACGTTAAAAATAATATTGAATAAAATTTAAATAATTGTTTATACTTGTGGGGTGAAAAATGTATATGGCAGAAGTGTTGGGTGCAAAACGTATATCACAGAACAAGCTGGAGATGAAAAATGAAAAATGAAAATAAATTTCAACTTTATTATCATAAACAAAATCAAAATTCCAAAATTCAAAATTTACATTTAAAAACGTATAAGTATATGACAGAATTGTTGGGTGCAAAATGTATATGACTGAAGTGTTGGGTGCAAAATGTATATCATGGAACATGTTGGACATGAAAAATGAAACATGTGAACCCGCGACTCCACCAACCCGCAACTTAGTAATTGTTGGGTTCAAAATGTATATGGTGGAACTGTTGGGTGCAAAAAATATATCACAGAACAAGTTGGATATGAAAAATGAAAAATTAAAATAAATTTCACTTTTATTATCATAAAGAAAATCAAAATTCCAAATTTACATTTAAAAACCTTAAAAATATTATTGAATAAAATTTAAATAATTGTTTATACTTGTTGGGTGCAAAATGTATATGACGGAAGTGTTGGGTGCAAAAAGTATATCACAGAACAAGATGGACATGAAAAATGAAAAATGAAAATAAATTTCACCTTTATTATCATAAACATAATCAAAATTCTAAAATTCCAAATTTACATTTAAAAACGTACAAGTATATGATGTAATTGTTGGCTGCAAAATGTATATGATGGAAGTGTTGGGTGCAAAATGTATATCACAGAACAAGTTGCACATGAAAAATGAAACATGTGAACCAACCACTCCACCAACCTGCGACTCTTGGCTGCAAAATGTATATGATGGAAGTGTTGGGTGCAAAATGTATATCACAGAACAAGTTGCACATGAAAAATGAAACATGTGAACCAACCACTCCACCAACCTGCGACTCCGTAATTGTTGGGTGCAAAATGTATATGGCGGAAGTGTTGGGTGAAAAAAGTATATCCCGAAACAAGTTGGACATGAAAAATTAAAATAAATTCCATCTTTATTATCATAAACAAAATCAAAATTCCAAATTTACATTTAAAAAAGTATAAGTATATGACGGAATTGTTGGGTGTAAAATGTATATAACAGAAGTGTTGGGTGAAAAATGTATATAACAGAACATGTTGGACATGAAAAATGAAACATCTGAACCCGCGACTCTGCCAACCCACAACTTAGTAATTGTTGGGTGCAAAATTTATATTGAGGAAGTGTTGGGTGCAAAAAGTATATCACGGAGCAAGGTGGACATGAAAAATGAAAAATCAAAATAAATTTCATCTTTATTATCATAAACAAAATCAAAATTCTAAAATTTCAAATTTACATTTAAAAACGTTAAAAATAATATTGAATAAAATTTAAATAATTGTTTATACTTGTTGGGTGCAAAATGTATATGGAGAAAGTGTTGGGTGCAAAATGTATATCATGGAACAAGTAGAACATGAAAAATAAAAATTTTAAATAAATTTCACCTTTATTATCATAAACAAAATCAAAATTCCAAAATTCCAAATTTACATTTAAAAAACGTATAAGTATATGACATAATTGTTGGGTGCAAAATGTATATGATGGAAGTGTTGGGTGCAAAATGTATATCACGGAACATACTGGACATGAAAAATTAAACATGTGAACCCGCTCCGCCAACTGCGAATCGTAATTGTTGGGTACAAAATGTATATGGTGGAAGTGTTGGGTGCAAAAAATATATCACGGAACAAGCATGACATGAAAAATTAAAATAAATTTCACCTTTATTATCATAAACAAAATCAAAATTCCAAATTTACATTTAAAAACGTATAAGTATATGATGGAATTGTTGGGTGCAAAATGTATATGATGGAAGTGTTGGGTGCAAAATGTATATGAGAGAACATGCTGGACATGAAAAATGAAACATGTGAACCTGCCACTCCGTAATTATTGGGTGCAAAATGTATATGGTGAAAGTCTTGGGTGCAAAAAGTATATCACAGAACAATATGGACATGAAAAATGAAAAATTAAAATAAATTTCATCTTTATTATCATAAACAAAATCAAAATTCCAAAATTTCAAATTTACATTTAAAAACATTAAAGATAATATTGAATAAAATTTAAATAATTGTTTATACTATTTGATTAAGTAAAAAGTGTTATAGCATTATATACATTACTATAAATCTTGGTACAATATTATGATATTATATAAATTACTCAGTCTCATGTATATGATGGAATTGTTGGGTGCAAAATGTATATAGTGAAAGTGTTGGGTGTAAAATGTATATCATGGAACACTCAAAATGTGAACAGACCACTGTGAACCTGTGACTCCACCAACCCACTATTCCGTAATTGTTGGGTTACATGTGTTATGTATTAAATATTTCATGTCCTATCAAACTTATATACTAAGAACCTTCCTTGAAGTACCAAACATTAATAATTTTTTGGAAATTTCAAATAAAACTAATTCCAAATACTAAATTCTGCATGGATACCACATGTACTGCAATTTGCAACCCATACATTTACTACGCTACCACAACTGATTTTGATATTTTTTTTGGATTTCTAATTTCTAATATATTTTGTTTGGTATTTTCATTCATTTTTCATAATCCTCATACCTAAATAATAGCATTTATAATAGTTTTATATTTCTCATTTCAACAAGCTATTAAAGAATACTTAAAATGAAGCATCAAATAGAAAAAGTTATGGTTTTAATTATTTTTTTTCATATCATTTATAACATCATACTTAATCATAATTTCATATTAGCGTTAACGTTCTTGCATATTTAGGTTTTTCCGTCTTATAATTTTGATTTGACTACTAAGTGGTTGACATTGTCCCCCATTCGTATATTGATGAAAACATGATTTATTTTTTAAAAAAGAAAAACTAATTATGATATCTATATAAATATAGTTTCCATTAACTTACGAGTAAAATGTTTTTTTTTTAATTGTTCAAATTCTTCAAGTATTTCAATTTAAATTCTTTATTTTTTGGTACGTTTTGTCCTTTATTTTGATAATTTATCTCTCAACTAATCAATATCATTAAAACCTTAAATATGTCATTGTAATTTTATCAATAAAAAATAAAAATAGTTTAAAACATAATAGTAATGAGAATAATAAGAATTTATAATTGCAATTTTGTAATAATAATGATGATAAGATTTAAATTATTTTTTAATTTAATAATCTTAAAATATTAACATTAAAATAATAATATTATTATTTTAAATATATAAAAAAAAAATTAATTTTATAAAAAGTTAAAATTATTGTTATTATATTTTTCTTACAATCAAAATAATAATAATAATAATAATAAATGATCGTACTTTCGATAAATCTATGGAAAGAAATAGTCTTCAGTGTATGCAATTTGATTAAACGAGATTGAAGAAAAATGCAATTTTTTTTTTTTTAAATTCCCTTTATACAATAATATTTGTTGTGTCTATAATAATATCTACAATCATTATTTGATTCATGAAATACTAAATCAATAAAACCAAACTAAGATGGAAAATTTATTGTAAATCTAAACTCACGTTTAAATAAGTGAGTTTAATATTTTAATTTTTTCTTCTCTTTAATCACTCTCTCTTTGTTTAGATCTTATAAGTTATATGAGTTTACAGGATGTTAAAATACATCATCCTCATTTTTATTATCATCGTTTCAATCAAATGTATCTTTCCAAACCGATTACATAATGAGCATGTGCCATGTTAATATATAAATCTATTTATTTTTAAACAATGCAATTTTACAATGTTTATTCATAAATATTTGAAATCCAAATGAAACATTCCATGACATATCATTATAGTAACTACGGGTTTGATGAAGCGCTTCCATATCTAACAATTTATGTCTAATCTCTAATTTTTTTTTTTTAATTCCTTAAAATAACATAATAAAATAAAGTATACACAATATACATAAAAAATAATAATAGAGAAAAATTCTAAAATAGGTAATAGATATGAATTACACAATAAATAATTAAATATTAGGAGAATATCATCTAAATAACCAGAATACAAATATTATCCAAATCACATGTTTATGTCTACTATAATGAGTCTATTCACCTCCATATATACATATACTCAACCATTACACATATTCCCCTTATTAGGTGAAATCCTATTACATGTACATTCAAAGCCATTACATATACATTCAACCTCATATATATCTTCTTAGGGTCATAACGTAGTACCTCACTTTGAAAATATTTGTCTTCAAATCTCTATAGTAGCTAAAGTTTTTACATTTCATGAAACAAAGGAAAATAATTTCCTTATATTTTCACTCTCCTACTTCCATTAACCACTATCCATCCATGTAAATTCAATGGTTTTTCAGTCTCAATCCTTGATAGCTTTCTATCATATAATTTTGTTTCTTTTAATTCCATGTGTGGTGTTGTAACTTCTCCAAGTTGTTGTAGTTGTTGGTTTTTTATAATATCCTCTCTAATAATGGTTCTTTGATGCCATGTTTCATGAATATTATTTTTTTTTTCATATGCTTTCTTGGTAATGTTGACATTGTTCATCTTCCATCTCTTGCCAATTTTCTTCATAATGGGGGTTTTCATATGCTTCCACCTTTGATTTCCTTCTTTCATTTCACAAACTCATATCATAAGTAGTTTTTTTAGATACAATGACATTCTCCATCATCTATGTTTGGTATTTTATCACTTTGACCTTTTAGATCGTACCATCATATTCAACATGTATATCCTCATGCTAGACCTCAAGTTATTCAAGTATATTTTATGAACCTTTTTTATTCTTGTCTTCCTTATTCTCTTGAAGTTGCAATGTGATGCAATTCACCACATTCTTATGTCCTTTTTCAATTAAATATTTTATTTCTAATTTTACCTTATCACTCTTTAAGGCATCTTCAACCTTCTTAGAAATTCCCCCTTCAATTCTTTTCATGATATTCTCTTCAACTTTTGATAGTATCGTCATCCTTATTCTTTGATTTTTCATGGTATTCTCTTCAACTTTTGATAGTATCTTCATCCTTATTTTTTGATTTGGAGTCTTGTGGATATCTATTCACATTATAACATCATTATGAATGTTTTGATATTCTTATCAAACCTTTTGACTTCTTCATCTTTCCTTTTAAATTATTTATTTTACTTATTTCATTTTCTAATATTTAGTTGTTTTATTTTATGGACATCCTTAATCAATTATTAATTAAGAAATTTTATCTTGATAAGTTGATCATCCTTCTCTCTATTTTTGTTTTCCTTTTGTAACATAAAAATATAATCTTTTGCTTCATTAAATTCATCTTGAATTTTACGAATATCCTCCACTTTATCTCCTTTTGTAAAGATTTTTAGAAATTGTTCCTATGAAGATTTAGATTTTAGTACAATGTCTTCATAAAAAAATATCCACTATTTTTGAGATTATCATAAAACCCAAAACCTAAAAAAAATAAAAATCTATCATTCTCCTTTATTATAATGTTAAACCATTCCATGGATCAATTTAATATTAATCTCTTCTAAAGTGATGTAGTCACATTAGTTCTTACTTGGGTTTAAAAACAACCTTAGATTTCAATTCTACAACCTTTAATATTTATCATAATTTATAAAAATAATTTTACAAATACATTATAATTTATTTCCTATTTCCAGTTCCTTTGAATCACCCCAATCAGGGTGGGAGGGGGGCATTAATAGAAAAATCTATTATCAGAACATCCAGCCAAATGTTCTGCTAAGTTATGTTAACATACCATTTTAAACTCTTGTTTTGTGACAATCCTATGGGTTAACGTTGCACCTGTTATATCACTGAAACTACTATTTCTCTAAGTCTTAAATTTCATAAAGTAATATCCTAGCTTGTATTCTCCACAATTCCATAGCTTCCACCAAATTTTGGTGTACCAAGAAATAATTATAATGACTTTGAAAACTTTTTGATTTTAGAACCTTTCAAGAGGATAAAATTCTACGCTATATTATGCATGCAACGTTTTCATCTCCGTGTCTAAAATTTGTACATGATATATAATCTATTTTCCTTTTGATTCTTTAATTGTAACTCATTTCTTAACTAACTAGCTACATATAGGATCATTTTATCAAAAACACTTGTTTCATACTAATTTTATAACTAAACAAAAAACCCTAACTTGTTAAACTTGTATTTAAAAAAGTGTATCCATATATATTTCGTAAATTGTGTCAAATATAGTTATTTCTATTATATTTAATCCCTTATGTCTCACAAAATTTCAATATCACAATAAAATGTTGTAGATACAAAGGAAGTATGACCTGTTTGAATGAGCGAAAGCGAAACCAAGGATCATCCACTACGATGTCAAATGTTGTGTATAAAACCTTTTAATTAACATAGTAAAGTAAACTACACAAAATGTACATAATATGTGGATGTAATATCAAGTCCAAAATAGAGAATAAAGATGACTTACATAACATCTCCTTAAGTATTAGGATAACCTCCTCTAAATATCCCAAGTTCAACCATATATCTAATCATGTGTTTATGTCCACAATATGACCCTATTGACATCTCTATATACACATTGTTAACCATTACACATGTGGACCTCCTATTAAGCTAACCCCTATAACATATATATTCAACCATATTACATATATGCTTATCTCCATATATATTCTTTTTAGGTCATTACATTGTAACTCCTTTTAGAAATATTTTTCCTTGAATATTTTTAGTTAAGGGTTTTACATGATATGAAACCATGTAACAAGATTTCTTTATATTCCTTCTATCATTATTCCATTGATGGTTATCCATCCATCCAAATCAAAAATTCTTTTTGGTATTACACGTTCATATCTTGCTATCAAATGATTTTGTTTCCTTTGAATCCATGCGATGTTGTTGTAACTTCTCCAAATTGTTGTAGTTGTTATTTTATAATAATATCTTATTACATAATTGTTATTTGATGGCATCTTCCATGCATATTATTTATTTTTTCAATCTTCTTCCTTGGTAATGTTGGTATTCATCTTCTGACCTCTCATGCCAACTTTCTTGGTAATGAGAGAATTGATATGGTTCCACCTTTTATTTACTTCCGTCATTTTCAACACCCTTATCATCAATTTATTTTTAGTCATAATCATATAATATTCCCTTGTACTTTATAATTGATTCGTCTGGCCTTTGAGAAGATGCCATTATATTTGACAAATTTATCATCAAGGTGGAGATCAAATTCTTCAAATATCTTTTGGTGAACTTATTTAATGTTTTCTTCCACCTTTTGAAATTGAAATGTCATGTCATTCGCCATATTGTCATGTCCTTTCAATTCTAATTTGCATTTCTATTTTTATCTCATAAGTAATTAAGACCTATTTGAAAACACAAGTATTCCAATAGAGGATGGACACCTTTAGTAACCAATCACACAACTATATCAAATATCAAGACACAAATGTTTTCACGTGGTAAAACCCTTGTGGGGAAATATCCATGACCCCAACCAACATGGCCACTTGGAGCAATTTATTAATGCAAAAGAAAATATGTTATAGAGAGTTCCACATAATTTATCATCAACAAGTGACCCTCCATACTATTTAAATAGAGATCATGGACCAATCTAGTGTTAAGCGATGGATCAATGTAGTTGTTAAGATTGAAGAGAATATGAGCCATTGGATCACTCTATGTCAAGAACATATTTTGACTGTCAGATTACAAATGGATACTAATGCATACTAAATAATGACACTAAGAAACACACATTAACCTAATGACACATTAGACCAAGTTGATCTTAACTAACTCCTAAATGTCTAAATGTCTTCATCTAGTAGTCCAATGACTATTCCACAATCAACTAGTAGCATACATCTACTACCATGTCATCAGTAGATTGAATCATCCATCATAGTCTCTGTGATCGATAAACACACAACTACTCCAAGTGATCTGGTAGTCTCCATGACAATCAACTAGTAACACACATCTACTACAATGCCATCCAATAAAACAGGACTATGTTGATCCATAGTACTACACAACTACTCTACAATGGTACACAACCATTGCTAGTAGCACACATATATTGTCAAGTGAAATATAGGCACTGCCAATGGTACACAACCATTATAGTAGCACATAGCTACTGTCCAGAGACACACATTATCTACCATTGGTACACAACCACCATAGTATCACACAACTAATGTCTAGAGACATACATTCTTCGTCAGTGGTACACAACCCCCATAGAAACACAAAACTATTGTCCAGCGTCACATTGTCTCCTCCATAGTCTCACGACTACGCATGTGTCTTGTAGTTGTCATGCGCTCAACAAAGTGTCATGTGACTACAAGGACCATTCTTCTTGATCATATCATCATTTGTGGCATAGAAAGAATGCCAATCATATACCAACCTCCCTAATCAGGTCACCATCTATTCCATAGGAGGCGTACCCTTCATCCTGATCAGGTCACCATTTTTTTCACATGAGAATGTTATTGCTGGACCATTTTCCACATAAAATGTCATTCCATTTTATATCGACAATCTGTCCAACCTAGACCATTCTCCATAGGGATAGTGTCATTCCAATATCACATTGACTATCCACAATGAAATAATACCAACACTCCCTCTCAACCAAAGGAGTAATATCCACAAGCCCCAACTTGTCCCTGAAGTATACAAACTTCCCTTTGGACAAGGGATTCATCAGAGTATTTGTTATCTTCTCTTCAATGGAGATCTACTAGAGCTTCACTACTCCCTTCTATACCATATTACCAATGTAGTTGATATCCACAAGACTTGATATAGATCATCCTATAAGGGGTGGCCAGTCCCTTGGGGATAATCAAGCTAATTCATCTTGGACCATATTTGACATATAGAGGTTTCCTCATGAAACCAATGTCTAAGACATATCGAGGTTCCCTCATGGAACCAATGTTTCAAAATACATATCGAGGTTTCCTCGTGAAACCAATATCTTGGTTCCTTCATATGACCATCTAAGGCACGTCAGGATGAAATTGACATTCCCTTTTACTAGTCCATACAGGACCCTCCAAGGATAATGTCTCATGATGTTGCATCAAACATCTCTAGGACACATTGAGGTTCCCTCAAGGAACAAATGTTCCCCGAGACATATAGAGGTTTCCTCGTGAAACCAATTTCTTGGTTCCTTCATTTGGCCATCTGAGGCACATCAAGATGAATTCTACGTTCCCACTACTAGTCCACACAGGACCCTCCAGGGAGAATGTCTCAAGATGTTTCCTCAAACATCTCCAGGACACATCGAGGTTCCCTCATGGAACCAATATCCCCCAAGACATATCGTGGTTTCCTTGTGAAACTAATGTCTTGGTTCCTTCATCTAACTATCTGAGGCACATTAGGATGAAGTATACATTCCCCCCTACTAGTCCACACAAGACCCTCTTGGGAGAATGTCTCATGATGTTGCCTCAAACATCTCTAGGACACATCGAGGTTCCCTCATGGAACCAATGTCCCCCAATGAATATCTAGGTTTCCTCATGAAACCAATTTCTTGGTTCTTTCATCTAACTATCTGAAGAACATGAGGATGAAGTCTACATTCCCCCTACTAGTCCACACAAAATCCTTGGGGGAGAATGTCTCATGATGATGCCTCAAACATCTCTAGGACACATCGAGGTTCACTCATGGAACCAATGCCCCCCAATACATATCAAGGTTTCGTCATGAAACCTATGTCTTGGTTCCTTCATATGACCATATGAGGCATGTCGATATGAAGTCTACATTCCCCCCTACTAGTCCATATAGGACCCTCCAGGAGGAATGTCTCATGATGCTACCTCAAACATCAACACATTGAAACAAGCTTCATGTGATATCGACTAAGAGGGTGTGTCACTGCTTCTCACTTCAAAGGAAGTCTACAATGATCACACTAATTTTCCAATTTGAGGAAGTGTAAGTGACCACCTCTAAACCGTGTAGACAACAAGAGGGATTCTAAGATACGGTTGCACTACCACAACGATCTAACAAAACCCTCATTTGAACTGGTGTCAACAGAGAAGAGAATCATCCATATTGATTTGGTGAATCCACTCAACAATCTCATGGTTCCCTCAAAAATATCGTGTTGTTTCTTTTCACTACGATCTGGTGGAACCCTCATCTCAAAAAAAATGTGCTTTAATTTTCAATGATCCCTCCACATAACCTTTGAGATTTGGTAGTATTATCTCTACAATTTATTTGTCATCCAACTACCATGCACCTGCTCACTCCCATGGCTTTATCACTGTGAGCTATGGACAGATTAACCTTCTCAGATCATCATTGCAAGAATTTTTCCCATGGAGAGCTAGGTTCAGATCCTAATAAACACATCAATTTACTCCATGCTCTTCACATCAGACACCTTTAGGTGCAACATGACAGAGGAAAACACTCAAACACACTCACACACGGTCCACCTGCACTGTTCTGACAACAAAGAACAATGAGGATCCTCCTTCACGTGTATGGGGCTATTATTCTTCCTCACACATAGGTTCATGTCTCTAGTGGAAGAAATATTTGCTACATAATAACTTCAACTTCTTACTCGGTTCTTCTCATGGCCCTCACAGATTCTCACTTCTCTATACTCTTGAATAAATTTTATTTAAATCTACTCTCATCTTCCTAGGCTCTCCCATGAGGGACTCACACCGAGTCATTCTCTAATACCATTTTGAATTTTTATATGATTTGATATTATATATGATATGATATATTATTACAATGATGAGTGTTCCATATATAGAGAACATATGGTGACCATCCAAGAAAGGATGTGTCCCTTGGATAATAAATAACTATTTATTTATTAGATATATCTATACCTTGTATTATAAATATCATGTCATATATATATATATATATGAAAGAATGTCTTCTCAATGTTGTCCAAACATAAAAAAAAATAGTAGCCACCCACCTACTCCACTGGATTGAAATACAATTTTCCACCTTGGCAACTTTTCTATGGGTTTTCAGGTTTTGAACTTCTAGGTCCATTTTTAGGCCCTAAATGATGTTTTGTTTACATTGCAGGGAGGATATGCTCAAAATTTACAATTCTCGGCTAGAAATTTCTAACGGAGTGTCAAGCGCCCCAAATGGAGATCGAATATAAATGTTACGCCCTTTGGAAGTTGACGTATCAACTACCCCTATTCAGGCATGCAAACCTTTGTGTGATTCATCTTTTGGGGTTAGGGTTTCAGATTCTTGGGTTTTTCTCATTAATTCTTTATGTTAATAAGGCCTTTTGAGCCTCACTGTAAACATCTTGCGAATGAGTGTATCCTTCAATTCTCTTCTCAAATATAAGGTGTCACCATTCTAGCAAGTTCATTCCGCTCTTCATTTTTACATTTTCTGTACATTTCGTTCATTAATAGAAATTTTGTGTTACTGTATCTCTGTGTTTATTTTAATATCTCTATATATTTCCTTATTATATATTTTCCTTCATTTTGTTCTTATCAAAATCTAGATCAAATATTGAAGGAGAAAATAAGGGATATTTAGGTTGTTGTGTGGTTCTTGGTTGTAGCAATTCCTAAGTTGATGGAGGAGCCTGAAATAATAAGCATACACAACACTCATTGTCCGCTCACAAGTGACATATTTGATAATGTTATAGGCCAGTTTTGGCCAAGGGTGAGGGAGGATTTGTCTTTTAATTCCATTTTTATCTTCTTGTGGCATTTCATTTGGGTGGAAAAGTAATGTTTTGGCATTAATAGTCTCTTTCCTTTCTTCCTTCTCCCAAGGAAGGTCGATTGGTATACTAGATACCTTACTGATAAAATGATTCATTAACCATGATCACCAGAATTCTCATTGTTGATACATATTTTTGTTCTTGAATATTTTGAATATTAAGTACAAACTCCAAAGTTATTACATCGTCAAATCCCCTTAGTCTCTCAAAATATCCTAGCCAACTGCTTCTTTGGAAAATTTCTACAATTTCTGGATTATCATAAATTCTTGATGGTTTATATAGTTCCCTCTTATTGAACCCGTCTCCCTTGGTTTTTGAAAATGGTTACTCAATGACATATAAAAATCACATGCACAAAGATTGTTTCCAAGGGAGAGGATTCTTTCAAAGATAATTATGGGCTATAATTTCGTATAGAAGGAAAAGAGAAAAAACCCAACTTTTTTATTCATGGTAGTTGTTGTTAGAGCCAAGGATTTTCAACAACATTTACTGATAATTCTAGGTCATCAAGGTTTCAAAAAAGTATCGAGAGAAAAATATGGGAGAGAGGTTTTTTACTAAGGTGTTTCTAGAGGACTGTGCAAAACAATCACATGAAAAGAGAAAAAAATCAGTTTTGTTCATGAGGGAAGTTGTGTTTAGAGTCAATGATTTTTGACAACATTTACTCATAATTCTAGGTTATCAAGGTTTCAAAAAGGTATTGAGATAAAAATAAGGGAGAGAATTTTTTTTCTTAAGGCATTTCTAGAAGATTTTACATAATGATTTCTACATGATTTCATACAACCACCTATGAAAATTATGCAAACCCAACAAATAATTTCGACCACATGGAATGCATAAAAAAAGTTATTAGTCTCGTGAAAATTCAAGGTAGTGAGAAATTCTTTGTGGGAATGATTTTGATAGCTACCTTCATGTAGAAAAACTTGTTTTATTGGTTGAGTGCTTATCCATCTATCCCAATATGATAGCTCACATTGTTATCTCCTTTTGTTTCTAGAAAGTCCTTTGTGTTTTGGAAACAAATTGAAATGGTGACTAAAATGTTACTTACTCTCACATATGCCCAAATTTTGGTCTTAACTCCCGTCTTATCCCTAGTTTTTTATATGATGGTTGTTGTACTCATTAACCCACATTGTTATGATCCTCAGGTTCATTTGGATGATTCTTCACTTGTCTGATGTGTCATTATCATTCACCCATGAATCATGCCTCCCCCCTTGATGTGAAATTTGAGTATTTCCTCGTTCTCATCACCCTTGTTTGCTTGAAATATATTGACCATGAAAAATATTCATGTGTTTAACCTTTATATGTTGCAAAAAGGAAAGTTTTGAAGAAAGAAAATTAATGTGAATAGCCTAGTTTACCTTTTTGAATGTCTTGGGTATTGCATGTTGATTGAAATTGGTTTTTGTTGTAGATTTTCTTCTCCTGCAGGTTGTTCAAATTGTTTTCAGGAACAAGCCTCTCGAGATTAGCTACAAGAAAACATTTCCTATATAAATGAGGGATTGATAGATTTGTTGTTCTTTTCTTGTTGCTCGATCCCTCTAAAGACTTTGTAGTTATGGAATTAATTTTGATTTCACAACGTTTCTTGTTGTAATTTTTATTATTTCTATAGTTGTTACTATAGGATGCGGAGGATCCTTTATAATTCTTTAAACTATCTGGGATGATGTCGATATCGATGATTTTTATGTGACAACACTTTTAGATGGAATGGAAATCTAGCTTCCATTTAATTAGAATTATCCTATAGGTATTGATGATATCTTGTAGACTATCATTTAGATCATTCTTTCTTGGAAACAAAAAGAAGGATAAAAATGAAAAATGGGAAAAAGGAAAGTCTAAACTAATGAAGTGAAACACGGATAATTTATGTATGATAATGATCTGGATTTATGAGAGGAATGAAATGAATATTAGAATGAATACAATAACACAAAAATACATATAAAAAAAACAGATATCCAATGAACAATAACTTCTATTGAATAAATAAAATAGGATGAAACTGTAAAACTAGAGAACTGAAAACAAATTGCTTGAATGGTGCTATCTATCTTTGAGAAGATATGTGGCTGTTATGTGCATTCGTCCAAGAAAAATGATTAAAATGAGGTTGCAGATGCCTTTTTAACATTACTCATGAATTCCAAAACCTGATACATCTAAAAACCTAACCCTAGGAGATGAAACACCAAAAGTTATGTCGGCCTTGATGGGTAAATTGACACCTCAACTTCTCAGGGTTGTAACTTTTACATATGACCTCCGTTTTAGGCACATGATAGCCCGTTGGAAAGGTATTTTCACGAAATACAAATTATTCCATCAAACTCTGACTCAATCTATAGTTTGACTGTGGAAAGCCAAAAAAACATTGTTTAGGGCCCCAAAACGGCCCTGGAAGTACACAAAGATGTATTGACATGGAAACTTCCAACATAAGCTAGTTGGATTAGGTGGGAGGACACCAATGTCCACCTGGAAGCTGTGTAGGTCTTCAGACAACCTCGTAAGTGTAGAAACCACAATTAAAAATAATTATAGAAGAGTGTGTTGAACTAAAAACTATCAATATCCACCCGGATCAGATATGATGAAAAGTGTTAGGTATGAAAGATGATGAGTGGAATTACCAAAAAAATTTGAAACGATTTATGCATTTTTATTTTTTGTATATGATTGTTTTAGTTTATTGTTTCTAGTTCCATGTTTCCTATGCAGACAGTTGCTGAGATGGAGTTCTTGATACCTACAAAACTAAAAACATTATTATACTAATTCATTTTTTTTTATTCTTTGTTTTTTCTCAAGACAAACGTGCCATTGTTGGTTTTCACTAGTGTCCCGCCTCATCAAGCCTTGGGGGGATTTTCTTGGTGAGGAAATTTATTTATTCTGTAGGTCTAAGATCACCTCCATGGAGGTTTTCAATCAAATAACTATCCAGGACACCTCAATGGGGTTTTCATCTAGCTATTTTATACATTTTTTTCTTTTTTTTCTCTTTTTTTTCTTTTTCTTTTTAACAATTATTATTATTTGAATAACTTGATAGAATCTTTTCTATCAATCACATATGTATTTTTTTCCTTCATTATTGTTGTAAAGTATTCACTTGTTAGAGTGTTATTGTAGACGTTGAGCCTGAATCTTTTCACTAACAAGGGAATCCTTCCTCTTCTATGGTTCTAATTCAAACTGAACCATTATCATGACATATTTCAATTATGTAGGGCCCTATCCAACCGATCATCAAATTTCCCTTAAAGTCCTTGAATCTTGAATCAAAAAATACAACCCAATCCCCTTCCTTGGACTTGTCATGCTTTATTTTTTTCCATGCCAATATTTCCTTCGTAGTTGCACTACTTCATTGTTGAAGCCTTCTTGTTTCATGTGCTCATCTAAGTCATTCAGTTGATTCAATCTCTCTTGTTGTGTTGATGGGATATCTGATCCAGGAGGATCTGGAATCGCTCAAAAATATTTTTTCTCAAATGTTGAAAGGCATGGTACCATTGCATACATATCGGTGAGATCTTTCCAACAACATGAATTTCACCTCAAATGAACATCATATGAGGAAGATACCACGATATGAAGTTTTTTCCAAATAGGGGAAATGATGATAGGGTAGTATGTAGTGTTGACGTTAACATGATGTGGAAGCACAATAGACTGCCACTTTTCATCAATACAATGGTACAAATGATCGCAGCATGATGACATGGAAACATTACAAGCTACCACATGTTAGGATGATGTCATCATCTGTATAAAGGATGTCATCATCCATATTGAGGATGTCATCATCCATACGAATGACATCAAATTCCATATAGCCAACATGGAAGGATGATGTCAGCATCCACATGGATGATGTCAACATCCATATAGGTAACGTGGCACAGGTCACGTCAACAACCTAGTCAACATGCGATGTCAGTAGCCTAGTAAGTAGGTGACGTCTGTAGGTGAAATCAATAGTCCAGTCAACAATGACAGCCAATGAGAGGCTTCCATGTGGCCCAATCAAGATGCACCATGTGACACCTTCTAGAAGTCCAAGGTGGCCTAGCCGACTCCACCAAATCTGGGGGATTCCACCAAATATGGAAAAATCCCTCTAAGTTTGGTCGAATATGCCTTATTTATATGGACACATAAATCAATGTAGAGGGGGTTCTTTGACACACATATCGAGGTGATACTGACTAACAAAATACCTCTTTATTTTTACGCAATCTTGAGGAGGATAACATATGTTTGTAATGTAAGCTCATCCTTCGGATGCGTCCCTCAAAGTATGTTTAACGAACCCTAGGAAGGAGTGGTTTGGTCCCACATGGGCTTTTTGATGTTTGTTTAACGAGTCCAAAGAAAGAAAATTTAGGGGTTTTTCATGTTTAGAGAGACTGAAAAACACTTAAAGAGAACTCTCTCAGTTCCTTTTTTGTAAAGTAGTCTGATGAGACCAAAAAAGAGATAAACTATTGCTCAACAGACATTTTCTTCAAATACTTTAATGAGCATGAAGAGAACAAGGTCGCTCGACAATCTTTTCATGTTTAGAGAGTCTAAAAAGAGCTTAAAGGGAACTCTAGGGGGTCCCTTTTTCGTATAACCTTTACGAGTCTGAAAAAGTGATAAAAGTATACTCGGTTACATTCTCATTGATTTACGAGCATGAGAAATAACAAAGACTAAGCTCGGTAACTTATTCTCATGGATTTACAAGCATGAGAAAGAACGGAGATTAAGCTTGGGATTGTTTTCATTTTTACGCAAGCTTTAAAACAAAACAAAGCTATGCTTGGGATAGATTTTATTTTTACACAAGCTTAAAAACTAAACAAAACTATGCTTGAACCTGGTTTCATTTTTACACAAGCTTGAACCAGAGGAAACTATGCTTGAGGTAGGTGGTTTCATTTTTACACAAGATTGAACCAAAGTAAAAACTATGCTTGGACTTCCCAAAGCATAACACATGGATGGTTGGTACTTAGCCCCCAACTTAAGAAACTAGCGGCTCTACTTCAACATGAAGTCTAGAGGCTGAAATTATTGCCCCCCAAGCTTCGTTTCATCCAATGACAAAGGCGGAGGAAATGAAGCTTCAAATACTAGACGAAGGACTTGACTCAAACAGAGAGGGGGAAAACTATTTCATTTTTTA
>SNQJ01S0027196.1:70381-83571 GCA_010110895.2 Picea sitchensis
ATAGGAAAGAATCATATTACTGTATCATATTAAATGTGAAAGAGAGATTACAACCATGGCCTTGATGTCGTAAGGTCCCTTCCAACTGTTCTTCATCCCCCACACACTTCTTGCTCCAAGGATTCTGAGACCATGGATCTGATAGCTACTCACAATCTATCTTGACAAAGAAAATCTCAAAGCCACTCTAACCAAGATAATAATCCCAAGCCAAAAACAACTTACCCCTTCTCCATGAGAGCTCCTCTCCTTTTATAAGCTGAAGAGGATAAGGTGAGGAGGTTAGAATTATCCCACTAAATCATGAAAGCGAGTAAGATCCAAACCATTCGGATGACACCTCACCGTGGAAGTTTCTCCTTCTAGAAGATTCGAGAAAACGCTCATTTTTCCCATGTGTAAGCATTCTCTCACCCTGCCTATAGATCAGACTGCGAACTCCTCATGACCTCGCTATGATGTAGCCTACGGGAATCAGGCATTCTTTCACCCTAGCTATAATGCAACCTGTGAACTTCCTTTTTTATAGGGTTTTTACAAAGGAAAATGCAACTTCTTTTATCAAGAAAAGTTCTTCTCCCTTCCTTCTTCAAGAACTCAGGCCACTGACCCCTTCGAAGGGAACAAATATGCTTACATCATTAATGGTTATAGGGATGATGAAAATAATGTGTAACAAGCCCCAACATTGAATGTGTGTCTTCCTTCACCTTTGTCCCCCTACTTCAGCCATTATTTGCTCTCTAAAAGATGGTTGTCCTTGAGGATTGTTTCTGAAAAAGGGAGGTTTGTTTCCCTTCTTCCTCTTCTCTTTATTGAACTTCCTCTTGTCACCCCAAGCCTTTAGGAAAGTGGGATTTTGTATTTTTTTCTCATATAAGCATTTTGATATCCTTATAGTTTCTTCCATAGTTTTAGGATCAACATAATGGATCTTGTCACCGATGGAAGGTGACAGTCCACTCAAATACCTTTGAATTTTGACACTCTCATCTTTGATGAAAGGGACATACTTCAACAATTCCAAAAAACTTCACTCATATTCATCAATGGGCATACTACCCAACTTGAGTTCAAATAACTCTTTCATCTTTATGTCCTAGTATCTCGTAGTCAAGTATTTATTTTCAAAATGCTTCTTGAATTCCTTCCAAACAACATTTTTCTCTTTAATGTGTTGCACCTGCACAAGTTGATCGCACCACATGGATGCCTTTCCTTTCAGTTGATACATTGCAATTCTTCCTTCTGCATGAGAGGAATAATTTGGTAGTTCAAAATATTTCCTCATGCCAAGAAGCCATGTCTCAGCATATTCCTCCTTCTGGTTCTCTCCATCAAACGTAGGAGGTTCAATCTTTTTCATTTCTCCCTTAAGTTCATCCACTCCATATCTCCTGTGTTTTCTGGTAGGAGATGGGCTTGAACTACTGTGTGCCCTCCTCTTGGAGTGACCCTGGGAGTGATGATGGTGTCTACCAACAATCCTTGATTTCCTCTTCTCATCAGGGAACCTGTGACTTTGTGATTTACTGGAGTCATTCTGCTTATCCAATTTCCTTTCTATCATTTCTAGGATCTTCATCAACGTTATGTTGAATTATCCGTGTTGATCCCTAGATTTCATGAGCTTTCTGTTATTTGCTCAGTGAGTTTGCACATCTTTTTGCAATCTTTAAATGATTTTCATCATGGTTCCTTCCTTATCTATCTCTTCTTCATTCCCATTGGAGTTATACCCTTCAACTCCCAAATGGACATACATTCCTTTAGCTTCATTCTCTGAACTGAAAGCATTCTATGCCTCCTCCATTTTTTGCACTTTGTGGCAATTCGGTTTGTTTCTAAAAATCATTGAATTTACAAATAGAATGTGCATTCAACTAATATTTGTGAGGCCATTAGTCCTTAACAAATTCCACAGTATTCATAAACCAATATGATTCAATAAAATGTTCGTAATTCATTCTTTGTGATTCTCAATCAATCAAGGATCCCCACAGATCTTTATTTCTGAGTTCTTCTCTGTTCTGCAACAATTTTTCAGGCACTAGACCCTTTCTCTTAGCCCCCAACCCATGCATCCATGGACTATGGCCAAGCGCTAGGTTGATAGGCACTTATTCGGGACTTCAGGCCTCTATCTTCAGATGTTTTTTCAAAGCACATCCCAACAATTCTCTCGGAGTTCTAGATTAACGAACTCACAAAGTAGGGTGGATCAACACTCCACATTTACTCAGCATCCAATGATTGGCACTCACTATGGAACCTCAAGCATTTGAGTTCCAGGACTTTGGAGCTTTGGGACTTCAGGACCACAGAGGATTTCACATCTGCACCCTCCCCAATACCCCGAACCATTAATCTCTGAACACTTCCATGTCACCTTTGGTGACATCATTATGTCATGTCACTTTGGTGTTACAAAACTTCGAAATGTTATTCCTTTCATTCCCTATGAACCATCCTTCCAAAGTGTCAAGTCTCTGGACTTAACAACTGGTGGAACGTGTCCACTGGGACCTACGGCTTCTGTTCTTGAACTAATACACCAAATAGTCACATCACTGAATGCTTTTCAAATTGTGGGGGCATGCATATGCGGTTTGGATTAACATGCCTTTCATCCCGCAATTCCTCTGACGATGACACGTAACCTCCCCGGTAAAATTATGGTTTGGATTGCAACACCTCCCTGGGAAATCAAATCCCATGCAATTTGGGTCTCCGCAATGCCTCTTGGCCATCAATATTGATGTATCATGATCAATTTCAGTGTGGGCCTACCATATATTGACCTTTAACTACGTTATGTAACCTTGGGTTCCCACTAACCATGATCATACGAAGTGCCACGTGGTGGAATACTAGCAACTGAAACATGGCCCAATCAAATGGGTGTCACGTGTCACATTCCATATGGAATTTAAATCTTCGACGGGTTTGAAATCCACTGACACATGGCACACAACCCATGTGTCCACGTCAATCCAAGTGACATCATCATGCCACGTTACTCCGGAATTTCAGGCTTTCGATTTTGTTATTCCTGCTTCCTTCCAGTTTCCCAAATTCCAAATTTTTAGACTTCTTTACCCTCCGGGTCCACATAGTACAACTGTCACCAACTCAGGTGGTGGCACATGGCATGCCTACATCCTTCCACACCACATTTGTCTTTTTCTTTATAATTTCATACTTCGAAATTTCTCCCCTCAACATACATTAATTCTCCCGAATTACGAGATCGAAAATTATGAACTATCGTGAGATCTATGGCTCACAACCACTTGAGCCCAGATTTGGCGGCTTGGATCCTCCCTTCACCACGCGTCTTACCTTCTACTCCTGGATTCATCTAACGATCGATCTCTTCTCCTTAGATCCACGACATAGATGGAATTCGTTATTATGCGGCTTTGCAAAGAAACTCATGGCTAACCCTCTCGCAACATTGCCAGATCTGACGGTCGTGAAGGATTCTCCTTCCCCCTAACAAATCCTATGACCCACATTACTCTGTGGCCCAATACAACATCTTTCATGGTTTTACAATATCGCTACACCTCCTGAGCTTCATACCACGAACAAGGTAACTTCCTTGCACTTAGGAATGCTCTGAAGTTCACAATTGGTTCCTCTTGACACAATTTCCACCTGAAACCTTGGCTCTAATCTTGAATTTTGTCCATTTCGAAAACAATTCTTTTCCAAAATTTTTGCTTCAACTTCCACTAACATGGCCCATCCAAGCTCAGTTTTGAAACCATGGCTCTGATACTAATTTGTAATGTCCCCGACCAACAACACCACTATCGGGCAACGCTACTGTGGAATACCTTTCCTTCTACAAACCAACTCTGATACCAATTTGTTACATCCTTGACCAACAACACACCGGGCAATGCCGCAAAAGAACATACATATATACATAACATGCATATTTAATGAATTTAAATAAAATAACACAGATTTATTGCTACCATACAAACTCAAGTGGAATTAACAGTAATTCATACATGCAAGGGAATACATGATAACATTTCAAAATTCACAGACATGAATAACATATATAATTAAGCATGGAAATGATACTTATCTTTTAACTGCAGTAAAACTGCCAACTGCATGAAGACCTTCAATGAACCTCCTAGCCTTAGATAACACTTGTCATCACTCTCAACAGTAGGTCATGCATGAGCTAGGACTAAACTCCACCTGGCAAGGGATTCTTGGGCTAGGCAAGGTCAATAGGAAGTCACATAGTTTCAGAGGAAGGATTCTTTTCCAGGAGCCACTTATGCCCACTACTCATAGACTCTCATTCCCCACATGCCTGTCCCACCCCAGGAGCATACACCTTCACTATTACACAGTCCATCGACTACACCACCTCCCTTACCTTGAGCTTCAGCAACAGGCTAGATTGGAATTCTCAAAGCTCTATAGCAGCTACGGGACTCCTTCTAGGAGAACTCACCTCCTCATCACACTCTCTCACCTGGAGAGAGTTGCTCACAGTCTTGAAAACCTGCTTCTTCAATCCACAACCACCTCTTTCACCTAGAGAGAGAGTTTCTCACATGCCTGACAACCTGGCTCTTCAACCACGGTCTTAACAACCCACTTCTTCAACCATGACAGCTAAATCGGGTAAGGAAATGGATGACTCAGTAATTTACAGAGGTGCAAAATGGTCACAGTTCAACAATGGTGGAAACGGTGGGTTGTGGGCTTGCTCAATGCATGAGTGAACTCGTGAGGAGAGACGAGGCTAACTGGTTTTGCATCTCGAAGAGGGTGAGGGCATGAGAGACAAAAATCTGTACATAAGCCTGCATTTGTGTGTGTGAGTTCCTGAGCGAGTGAGCAAGTGCGTGAGATTTCTTGTGTGTATTAGTGCGTGAACTCCCTCGACAACCATAATTCTCCCCCTTAATACTTCATGTGCCTGAGCCGACACCTGTCGCTCATGAAGCATTTTCCTTTCCCTTTTTGAAGCACATTCCTTTCCCTTTGAAAGTCACCTGTCTTTCCACGGGAACTTAGGATAAAAACATATCCTTTCACACAACTTTTGGAATAATAATAAAATATTATTCTCTTGGATTTAAGATTTTAGGTTTAGCCCCTCTTTCCAACCTCTCAGTCCCCTCTCCCTTACCCAACCAAGTGGACCTTAGTCCCCCATTCTCTTTTATCGTGGTTGGTCTACATGCATAGGTGTTTTTATATTAATCATGTGAATATTTACATGTACAAAACAAGATCTTATCCTTTAACACCTAGGCTCTCTGACCTATTAACACATAAGCTCACCATCTTATAATTGTTGGGCTCAAAAGCCTACAAAACATGTTTACAATTCATAACACCACTAGGGCTCGTCTTTGGGGTATTACAGGCGTAAACTGCGTTAAATATTTCTGTCATGACGCATGATGTGATGTTTTTATTTTTTGTTGTGTTTACGACACACATGTAATACATATATGGATAATATGAATATGTTGTATGATGGTTCCTCACATCTATTAAATGATTAAATAATAAGAATATGTCATATTTTATTCTTTCACGCACAAGGTATATTGTATGTTGAATGGATGTTAGAATGATCTCCATTCCCTTAATGACTATGGAAGCTTGGTTCATGCAATCCCCATAGGTACCTTGGGTGAGACTTCACCTTCTTGTGGGTGATGCTGAAAGGGTTGGTATCTTGGGATTTGTTGGTGAATTAATCTTGAACCCCAGTTCTTCCCACTACACACTAACAAATGGTTCCATTCTTGGGACTTTGATATGGAATTGAGGGGGATGTGGAGACCTACTAAGGAGGAGATTGGAAAATAGTTAGACACAAAGGAGTTTGAGTTTGTTGTAGATCAGAATAAGAATTCATGGATTAGCACATATAAATGGCTACAAAGGTATGTGTTTACGGATATGGCTGAAATTTTCTTTGTTGACTTTTCAAATATTTTGGTACAGTGGATCTAGACATTAATTGAACATATCAGAAGATTTTGTGCTATTGTTTTGAGAAATTGGACTCCTGGGTTAATTAGGAAAGTCAATTCTATAAGAGATCTGGTATCATGCATAGTATATTACTGGTTGGAAATTGTGTTGGGAGGTTACGTAACTGAATTCACCATAGATTGTGCTTAGTCATACAATGTTACTGGAAGGGAATTCTTTAAGGGACTGTGGAGAAGATACTTGAAGTCACTATATAATTGGATTAAGATGTTGATGTGTGACAAGGGAGTCATAAAAATGGAATCGGACTGTTAAGTTCCTTCATGCACATAGGGGGGTTGGGGACTGAACAAGGGATGGTCTAAGCGTAAAGAGGGATGAAGAGAAGGAATGAGGAACAAATGGGCTGAGGATGATGAGAGAAGAAGAGTGTGTGACGAACAAAGAGATGATAGTATTTCACAATGGTAAGATATTTAGACTTAATAAGAAGAGGACTATGGCTGAGAGAGAGAGGGGAAGCACACTGAGAATGAGGAAAAAAACACTGGTGTGATATTTTATATTGAAGGAATTTTGTGCATAGAATAAATGATCCATCAACTCAGTCTAGTAGAAAAAATAATCTACTCAGATCAGACTCTACATAAAACCCATGACCCCGTGTGTGATGCCAAGAACTAAGGTAAGAATCGAAGATTTGAAAATTATAGTTAGTGAAGGATGTAAAGATAGTAGTAAAATTAGTGATATTAGTTGAAGTAGTACTCCGATTCAGAATCAGTTAGCGCTATCAGGAAAGAATACCATGTAGGATGCGATGGAAGGAGTAGATCCTACTTTAAGAATTCTTGCCTTCCATGGAGCGGGGATAGAGGATCCAAAACAACATTTGTTCATTTGTGAGACAATATGGACTATGAAGAACATCCCTGATGATGATGCAAAGATTACATAGTTGGAAATGACATTTAGATATCGTGCATTATTATGGTACATGAAATATCATACTACAACACCTGTGGGACAAACTAGAACATTGGTAGAGGTAAAATAAGCTCTATTAAAAGAGTTTCAAAAACCTAAATCTGATGCAGAGTGCATTACAAAGTTGAAGGAGATCAAGCAGATAGTGAATGAATCAGTGTGGGACTATGATCAAAGACTCAAGATATTGAAGTATCGATTCACATTCCAAATTCTAGATCAACAACATAGAGAGTGGTTTATTGCAATATTGATGTGACATGTACGTTTCCCTTTGATGCAACAGAAGATAGTCTCACAATTAGAAGCCTTAGAAATTTCCATGAAATTAGAAGCATCCAAGGTTGAATAAAATGGTGTAGGGATGGCTCAAGTGTAGTCAAAGTTAGCAGCATTGACTATTTAGTTGAAGAATATTTCAAAAGGAAAAGAAAAGTGTTAGGAGGTCTGGTGCATCACATGTAGAACAAAAGGTCACCATAAGAATGAATGTATAGATTTTCAGTAGTATTTGAATATAGGAGCTTCGAATCCACTGGGGTTATGGTGTGATATTTTTAATACGGTGGGTCACCACCCTCATAATTTCCCATTGATGCAGAAGTACCAGAGTACCGTGAGAAATATATTTTGCAAATTTTGCAAGTCTGTTGGACATGAACATAAGGATTTTAGTGCATTTGATTTGATGAGAGAACATACTGTAGATATATAGAGTCAAGGGATAAGAATCCAAAGGAGATGATCCATGGTATAATACCCCAAGAGGTTATAACCAACCAAGAAGAAGAAGGTTTATAGGTCACGTAAGAGGAGGATTCAACAAAGGTAGAGGACCAATTATATGTTATAATTGTAATCATCATAGACATTTAGCGCGAGAATGCCAAAATTCCTTCATAACATGCACATAAAGCAAACATCTAGACCATGCAATAGAGGATGTCCACAATTGATTTTGAAATGGAAAGAAAAGAGGAACACAAACATACAAATGATAGAATTAGAGGCATGCAATGAACAACCCAATATAGCAGCGACTACCCATGGAGGAATTGGAGCCGGAGCTGAGATGATGGATCAATGAAATAGGGTCAACCAGTGGGTAAGGAAAACAACAAATCCTCAACCAATGTTTGACTCTAGAAATGAGAAAGAGACATACACAAAAGTAGGGAAGGAAGTGATATGTTAAGAATGGATCTCCTTGACTTCGACCGTAACACATTTGTATGGAAAACTGCTAGTGTATGATATGCCACCGGTTTATGACTATTCAGAAGGGAAAGTTGACAAGGTAAGGACTTTGAACATTTTTCTAAAAATTTGTTTAGAGTTAATAAAATATGAGCTTGATTTGACTATGTTGCATGGAATTTTTTACTGATGCTCCCAAGAGAAAGAGATACATCTTGCACACTGAGCAATAAACTAGGTGCACTGCAAGAAGATAGCAAATAAGGAGTTTCAACTCAATGTGAAAGTAAGAAACTATGACATGGACAATATTACTTTGGATCTAGGCTCTTGTGTGAATGTCATCCCAAGGAAGAAATGGGATATGATCGACCATCTGAACTTGATCTGGTCACCCATTTAGTTTAGATTAGCAAACCAACATAATATTTTCACAATAGGAAGGTTGACATGGGTAAGTGCTAACATTGTCGATTTTGAAGTGATCGAGATAGTAAATGGAAGCACTCCTTACCCAGCACTCCTTAGACTTCATTGGGCCTTTGCAACCAGAATATCATTGAACTGAATAAGAGACATACAATTTTTGAAGTAGAAGACTTGAAGGTTACTATGCCATTGGATCCTACTGAAGGAAGAAGATATGTAGAACCAGTAAAAGGAAAAGAGCTCGAAAAATTGTATAACATGATTGCACGGATGGACAATTATGTGAATCCTATAGTTGATGGTGTACTTAGTTGGACAAGTATTAGTTCATGTGCATCGTATTTAGAAGAAGATTTGGAGAATTGGCAACAAAGATTGCATGAAGCGTCCACAAGGAAATGTGCTCGAATTACCTGCATGTTCCGATGGATTGGAACTAAGGTATCTGATCCTCCAACGTATGATAGACTAATCGATGTATCTTATTTTATAAGATAATTTGAATTGCCAATATCATATCAACAAAGAATATTAGCGTTAGATTTCGAACTAAAAGCAACCCCAACAAGGTGGTAGGCTACGCACAAGGATAGAATAAGAGATTGGTAGTAGTGCAGAAGGTTATTATAGGTTATGTTCGAGACAGAGAATGAAGATACTATGAATAAGTATACATGATTGATATGATCGATGGAGTCTGTTACACAGTGTATTGTGACATGGAATAAAGTACCCATGAAAGAATGGACACACTTGTTTGTACACACATTGGACACAATCCTGAAGAATTGGTACTTGGAACCGAAAGTGCATAGAGAAGTTGTAGATTCAGAGGAATTGACTCGAAATTTTAAGGTAACCTTTAGTTTTGAAGATGATGCTCCTTTAATTGAATCATCTTTGTAGGTCATCAAGAACAAGATTTTTTTAGTAGAAGACTCGATAGAACTAGTACCTTTATGTAGCGCGCATATATATTCTATGACAGATGAAGAAATTTTGTGTTTTTATAATGTTGTTGAAAAATATTTAGAGGAGGATGAAGGTCCTAGAAATGTGAAAATACCAAAAATGGAAGGAGAGAGAACAATAGAAGGACCACAACTTGAATCACCCATATATGAAAAACCATTAAGGACACACAATGTAAACATTGGTACAGAAGATAAATGCAAATTTGTGAACATAGGAGACTGTTGGAATGATGATATTGTGGAGAAGATAATATACTTAATGCACGAGTATGAGGATCTATTTCCAACTACTTTTTCAGAAATGACAGGGATCGTTGGGGAGTTAGGAGAGATGAATATCCCCTTGAAGCTAAATGTTAAGCCAGTGAAGCAGAAGCCATACAGACTGAACCCAGTGTATAAGCAGAAGGTGAACATGGAGATAGAAAATATGTTAGAATCTAGAATTATTGAAACTATCAAAGAGTCAGATTGGATTAGTCCAATGGTTGTACAGGATAAGAAGACAAGAGGGATCATAATTTGTGTAGATATGAGGAAGTTAAATGATGCATGCTTACATGATCCATTTCCTACACCATTTACAAATGATTTATTGGAGAATCTAGGAGGGCATGAAGCTTATTCATTCACTGATGGATTTTTAGGATATCATTAGATCAAGATTGCGTAGGAAATTAGATATAAGACTACATTTGCGTAGAATGGGGGTGTTACTAATACACAATAATTTCTTTTGGATTGAAGAATGCACCAAAAATATTTGCTAGATTGGGTGTAGAAACATTTAAAGAATTCATCCATAAGTTCTTAGAAGAATACTTAGATGACTAGACGGTGTTTAGCTACTTTAAGATCATATTTAGATTTTGCGCTTGATGTTGGATAGGTGTAGGTAGTTTTAGATATCTTTGATTATAAATAAATGTGTTTTTTGTGCATCATTTGGTATCTTACTGGGCCATGTAGCGTGTAAGAAAGGACTGATAGTAGATCTGGTGAAGATTCTTGTGATTGTTTATTTACCACTGCCAACTTCAATGTGAAAGTTACAAGCAATGTTGGGACATACAGGGTACTACAATAAGTTCATTAAAGGATATGTGCATATTATAATGACGATGGAGAAATCGCTACAGAAGGAGAATAATTTTCATTGAAGTGAGGAATGTCCAGAAGGTTTAGATACTTTGAAGCAGAAACTGGTTACCACACCGATTTTCATATTTCTAGATTGGAATAAGGAGTTTCATGTTCATGTTGATGTGTCATCTCTAGATTTAGACATAGTATTAGCTCATCCTAGAGAAGGAGATATAGATCATCTCATTGCATTTGAGAGTAGGAATTTGTCAACTAAAGAACATAACTATACTACGATAGAATGTGTAGGATTAGTAATGGTGTATGCATTGCAAAAGTTCAGACATTACTTGTTGGGTTCACACTCTAAGATCTACACATACCATTCTACGCTAAGATATTTTTTCAATAAGTCAGTGTCTAGGGGAAGAATATGCAGATGGATATTGTTGTTTCAGGAATATGAATTTGAGTTAATTGTGAAACCAGGGAAATTTAATTCAAGACCTGATCATTTATCACACATTCTATCAAGAGAAGATATAGGAAACTTGGATGAAAACTTACCATGCATGAACTTATTTTCAGTACAAATGGTTGATGACTATTTTATAGACATATTTCAATTCCTGTGTATAGGATTAACCCCACCTAAGTTTACAGTTGTGTACAAGAAGCAATTAGTATTGAAAGTCGTAGACTATCAACTTATAGAAGGAATTTGTACTAGGTGCAGATGGTATTCTACGGTGATGTATATGAGAACATGAAAGACATATGATATTGTCAGAGGCTCATGAAGGGGTTGCAAGAGGTCATTAAGCAAGAAAAGAAACAAATCAAAATATTGTGTGCATAGGATAGTGGTGTCATACCCTTCATAAGTATGGAAAAGAATTTTGTAAGACTTATGATGTTTTCCAAAGAATTGGAAATACTTCTAGGAGAGATGGGATTCCCTTAGTGAAATTACAATATTTTGATAAATGGGAAGTGGACTTTGTTGGGATATCAATCCACCAGTGAAGAGATCACTAACCAGATACATCATTACCACGACAAATTATTTGACCAGATGGGTTGAAGTGGAACCAATAAGAGATTGCAATGTAGAAATAGCTGCACTATTCTTGTTTTAAAATGTGGTGACAAGGTTTGGATGCCCCATAATACTTATGAGTGATCAGGGAAATCATTTTATAAATTGGACGATTGTAGCATTGATAGAGGAGTTTTAGATTCATTATCAAAAGAGAACACCGTATAATCCTCAGGAAAATGAAACAGTGGAAGCATTTAATAAGATACTAGAACACGCATTAATGAAGGTGTGTAATGTTAGTTGAGATGACTGGGACTTGAGGATTCTAGCAGTTTTATGGGCATATAGGACTACAAGTAAGAAGTTGACAGGACATATCCCATTCAGACTAGTGTATGTCCAAGAAGTTGCTATGTCTATGAAATTCATAGTGTCAAGTTTACGTATTATTGCACTGATATAACTTACAGATTTTGGCACAATGGAGAAGAGATTGTCAGAACTAGTAGAGCTAGAAGAGGACCATTTTGTTGCTTTTTTACATCAACAAGTTCAGAAAGAATGTGAGAAATAATGGTACATGTGTTAGTCCCAAAATGTAAGGTCTTTGTCCCCACAGAGCCTTATAAAACACATGCTAAAATAAAGAATAAAGAAAATTATATGCTGTACAATTTCTTTTTTTTGTTTGTTAATTTGTGCAGGACCTGCGATTAACCTGTGGCTTGAGAAACCGCGACTCAGGGGCATCTAAGCCGTCAAAATCACCCGGGGATCGCACCCGGCCTGAGCCACACCAATCCTTAACATGGTTGGATTTTTTGTCCCCGCAGGTTTCGAACCGGTGACTTTAACATCACGGAGTGGCTTAACAACACACTCCGTCACCGACTGTCCTACACCTCGGGGACATATGCTGTACAATTTCATCATTAAAGCATAAATTAAATTTATCAATAGTGTGAAAGTAAATTTAATTAACAACCACATAACACAAAAAATTCATGAAATTACATACTTCTGTCTGATGTTAATTCCCCAATCTCCCGTTGTCCTCTCTGCTTCTCTACCCGAACTCTGCCCAAAACTGAATCTTTCTTCCCTACCAGCTAGGAATAGAGCTTGTTCGACTCCCTAGCTCTAGGATTCTGTGAGGATTCAAGGCCCCTGAGCCCAAAAATCCTAGCAACCTGGTTCACCCCTGTAACGGTCCACCCAAACTCCAAACCAAAAAATATCAACCAGGAAATATAGTCTCTAATCTCCAAAATGCTTCCTCTTCCCCCAAATTTCTGAAAGTCCCCTTTTCTGAATGCGTCTCCCCCTCATATCCTCCTCCATTCACCGCCTCCTACCCTCCTTTAATGCCACCCACCTTATCCCTCCATTTAATACCTTATCCCTCCATTCATTGCTTCATCCCCCTGCATACGTAAAGTTTTATAATAATGAATTAAAAGTTATTAAGTATTTAATTCTTTACCCTAAAC
>SNQJ01S0027196.1:106242-151212 GCA_010110895.2 Picea sitchensis
TATATATTAAATTTTACTTTTTAGTTCTAGGTAGGCCTTTAAGGCCCCAGATTGGGAACTATAGCTCTGATACCATGTGTAAAGTCTCTGTCCTCACATAAAACACATGCTAAAATAAAGAATAAAGAAAATTATATGCTGTACAAGTTCATCATTAAAGCATAAATTAAATTTATCAATAGCGTGAAAGTAAATTTAATTAACCACATAACATAGCAAATTCATGAAATTACATACCTCTGTCTGATGCTAATTCCCCAATCTTTGGTTGTCCTCTCTGCTACTCTATCGGAACTCTGCCCAAAACTGAATCTTTCCTCCCTGCCAGCTAGGAACAGAGCCTGTCCGGCTCCCTAGCTCCAGGACTCCGTGAGGATTCCTGGCCCCCGAGCCCAAAACTCCCAGAAACCTAGTGCACCCCTGTAATGGTCCACCCAAACTCCAAACCAGAAAATATCAACCAGGAAATACAGTCTCTAATCTCCAAAATGCTTCCTCTTCCCCCAAATTTCCAAAAGTCCCCTTTTCCGAATGCCTCTCCCCCTCATATCCTCCTCCATTCACCGCCTCCTACCCTCCTTTAATGCCACCCACCTTATCCCTCCATTTAATACCTTATCCCTCCATTCATTGCTTCATCCCCCTACATACGTAATGTTTTATAATAATGAATTAAAAGTTATTAAGTATTTAGTTATTTACTCTAAACATTAAATGTGTTAATCAATCAATTAACTAATTAATCAACATATATTAAACAATAATTAATTAATTAATTAATTAATATTATTAATAAATAATCATTATTTAACTAATACACATTAGGATAGTTAATTATTTAATTAATTATACTTGGTAAATCTTAAGCAATCTTTTAGCTAGGGTTGTTACATAAAATATGCACCAGACTTCTATGGTGTGAGAGTTGGGGCACCTCTATTATTGAAATGGTTTATATTTGTAGTTTTATAAGTTGGTTTAAGTTTCATGAATGGAAAGGACATGGTGAATACAGATATAAAGAAGAATATTGAAATAATTATAATATCAACGATAAATACTATTGGGAATGGAGTCCCTTGACATATTTCACTGATGAAAGGAAATTAAACCAGTTATGAAAAAAGAGGTTGATAATAGCATGGATGGGTTGCAGAATAAAGAAAACAACTATAAAAAACATAGGCATCACTATCAAATCATACTTGTATAATACATAAACAAATTCTTTATGAAAATAAATAAAAATAATTGAACAAATCCCATAAATAATATACAATGAGCTGCATAAGAATCTATAATCCATGAACAACTAAACAACTATTGATTATCAAAAAACTGTAATTTATTCTAATAAGAGGAAAAATAAGATGAAGACAAAGATAACAAACCAATAATCTAGGTCTTCATGGATCTTTAATGTTGAAATTTGAAGAAGGAAAACTTCCCTCCAGATTACAAATAAAGCACACATAAATTTATTTCCCCAAAGTCCCTCTCTTGGGCCTCCTCTATGACCTCCCTCTATAGTATTTCAAATAGAAAAATATATCCTCCAGCCTATTCGGGATGTTACAAACATTAAGGAAAATATCTAACAACAAAATCAAAACAATTTTGATTTGTTACAAGGGATATTAGAGTTGCTTGAAAATCCTATGCCACTTGCACTCGAATCACAATTCATGCCCTCGAACCAAGGTTGATCTTTGACTGATGATATCCTATTTCCAAGTGTCTTGTTACTGCTGAATTCGATTCCTTGTTGACTGATGTTAAAAATATGGGACAATATGAAGATAAACTCAATAATGAAAAGCTTGACATCTTCATCTACTAGTTGTCCAGTTTCATCTAAAACTGAGTCTTTTTTTCATCTAAATGATATATTGTTTCCTTTAATCTAGATTCCAAAATGATTTAGATTTCAATATCCCTCCATCGAATCTGGAGCTTATTTGAAGACGAGGTTGTTTTGGAATGAAATTAATCATTTTCTTTTTCCCAAAAATAAGGTTTTGTTTCATTCGTTTCCTATGCTTCCAGATACTCTGCCACATGTATCTATTATGTACCACCATATGTTGCTATAGTAGGTGTGATGAAAAGTATAGATATTGTGCCTGTTAGAAAATATTTCTTATACACTGATAATGCTCTTTTGGCCTTACAAGCTTGGAGCTGTAAAATTTTCCTAAGTTCAGAAATGCTGATTTTGAGTTCTGAAGAATTAGAAGTAGAATTTTAGATATGGGAAATAAACTGTCTTCGTCATTTTCAGAGGAAAAATGTCATCACTTCCATTCTCATGAGTAGGCTTATTTTCAATTTCAACCATTGTGTTGCTAGAAACAATCTTCTTTATATCCTATTTCTTCACACAATCATATGCAGTACAATAAATGTGTTAATGTGTCATGTGCATTTATATAGTTCACTTGATTTGACTGCAAGTCTACTAATTTGAAAGCGCAATACATTGCCAACAATCTACCATGTCCTCTACTTCTTCAAACTCATGATTCACCATTGCATCGATTTTATGAGTAATTCAAGTCTCAGCGAGAAGTCTTTCGAATGAGAAGTCTTTTCATTTACTTCCTGGAAGTGGTCGTTCGAAGGATGAAATCAAAATGGTTGGATTTATCATCGAAAATCCATAGGATCTGACCCGATTGAACGTTGATGTCGATGATGAAGAAATAATAGTCGCTGATTCGATTTAGTGCAATTAATATCAAATGAAAATTTAAATAAGTTTTGAATCGTTCAAGTTCCTGATTGTTTAGTTATTGAACTTGGCTGCTTTCACGATCATGTTGACATGTATTGGACTATTCTCAACTCATGATTCTCCAACCTCGACACATGGGCACACCCTTTTTGATGACCACTTGAATATTTTTCCCTGCTAGAGAGCACCTGTACATGCAATGTATTCTGGCTTGGGTATGATGAGGACTGGATCAATTAATCTCTACAAACCAAGCCCTATGACCCTTGGGTGCTTACGCGTTTAGCATTTGGTTGAGATCCCTTTTGTTTTATTAATGTAGGCATATCCTACAGTCAACAAAATAAAATACTTTCAAGATGTATATGTAGCCAAGCGTCTAGATCACATGTCGATGCTTAGTGTATGCAATTTTTGCCTCTTGTGGGCTCTTCCACTTACTCGATGTCTTGTGAGCTCTTCCACTTACTCGATGCTTTGTTTGAGCGTTTCTCCTTGTTTCCTTGACTCTTGGTTTTTGCTTTTTGTGATGTTGATGGCCTTAGTGATCGATTGCATGATTGAAGATAGGTTTCCATGAGACTTTTGATTAAAAAAAAAAAAAATTATGTTTTTAATTTCATGTCTTTGGTTTGAAAACAAAGTTAAATAATAAAAAATACATAAATGTTAACGCTAAGCTTTTTTGGTAGCATTCAAATCTCATCATTTTAAAGATCAAATTTGAGTGCTAACATTGGTGACAATTGGGGATGGAGTCCTCCCTGTGAGGATTTCAAGAACACGTAGACCATTGTTCCCTCTTCCTATCCATTTCGGTTGCAACCTATATCCAATATGAAAACCAAATTACTAGGAAACTGAAAATCAATCACATAATACAAACCAATATGTATGGAAATTTGAAGAGGAACTATTGCACCAGTGCTTCCATTGGGCTTATGGAGTCTTATTCATCTTGTTCTACCTCAAACCAATGCTTGAATTCAAGCTTATCTATGTACAATCCCTACTCTATTAACCAATTAGATTGTTGGATCAAGTAATATGAAACATCCAGTGTAACCATACCATCAACGGTTTCATACACTAGATTTCTTAAACAATGACCATATTGTTAAACAATGTCTCTTTAATGATCTAACTTATGTTGAGGGTTTCTCCTTCCATGTTTTGTTGTGCCTTTCACTTCTTTCGTTTCTCTGACAAACGGATTTCAACTGATTCCACTGATACACTACTATTCATTTTCTATGACCCATGTTTCTTGTAGCTGCTAATGATATCATAAATCCATCTTTGTCCATAACTATGCTACTCAACTATCCACAATGTTGACCCATCTATCATTGTACTATCATGAAGGATTCGCGACTGCAACTGAATCACTAATATACTTTATCTACAAATCGAACTCTAAATGTCTGGAACAACATGTACTTAAGATATCTCTTCCTTAAGGAATATAGTCATAAACTTCTACCTATGTAACAACCAATAGGTGTTGCATGGGAATAATACTTCTCAAATGATCAATATGTCATTTTGTTCTTCTGCTACCTGTCTCTGCAAATACTTCATCCTGCTGAAAAGATGGTTCTCTGATTTTTAGTAGCTATTGCACTCACTCCCCCTTTTCAATATTCATATTCATTGGGAGTCCCCAAGCCATGTGGCTTAGAAAAATACCCGCTCTAATGCGGAGTAATCTTACTCTTCATTTGTAGACTCATCATTTTTTTGAAATATGACTTCTTCGCTTTTACCTGTGGATTGATCTTGCACGACAATTCCTGAAAGTACAATGTCTTGGTCCTATTCCTTATTCACTTGTTCTTATTTTCTTTCTCATATTATTGCAAATTCTATGATCTTTGGGACCTGGTCTTTATTCACATGTTCTTCTTGTTTTTCATTTATTCTCCAAACCTTCATGTATCTAACATCTTCCTTTTTTCCTGTAGATTTTTCTTGATCTCATCCTATTTCCAATCCTGAGAATATGAATTATAGGTGTCCTTCATTCATCTTCTCTTCTTTTACCCGTTCTTGTTTTCTTTTCCAAGCTTTCTTATATCTGATAGAGGTATCCATCATGTTTCCACAGCCATGAGTTATGTGACCATAATTTTGGAATTTATAACATTCAATGTTATGTGGGGCCACATAAACATTTATTTATTGAACATTGTATCTTCCATAATCCCTGCAATCTGCGATTTTATGTCCAAAGTTAGTATAATAAAAATAATGATCAGAAAATAAATTTACATATCTAGGAGTGAATGATCTTCTTTGTGGTGCAGTCCTTTTGAATTCCTGCCTTGGCAGATCATGATCATGACTGAAGATTCTTTGTAGCCTAAATGTGGAGGATCTTCTTGAAGATGTATCTCTAGCATTTTTCTTTGATTCTGGATGACCATGATTCCTTCCTTTGAGTACTTTTGCATAACTCTTGCTATTTTCCTCATTCTTCTTTTCTGGCAAATTGGAGTGCTTATCTTCAACATTTTCTTCAGATGATGTGGATTTTTTTTTCTCTTCAATGTTCTAGCTGAGCTTGATGATTTGGTCTCTAAATGTGACAACTTTTTCTTCAAGCTTCTCAACCTCTTCTTCTTTTTTCATCATATAAATCTTCATGACTTCTTCTATTATCTTTGCTTCTTCAAGATGGATCTTCAAGGAGATTATTTCCTTTTCAATTATTCTTTCTTCTTGACTAAATTATGCTTCAAGCTAATTTAGGTCCTCAATTATTTCCTTTAAATGATCTGTCAAAATATTTTCTCTTTTCTCTACTTCCTTTCTTTCGGCTTCCAAACATTGTTTCTCTTCCATTCTTTATTTCTTAGTGTTGTTATCTCGGCTTCCAAACATTGTTTTTCTTCCATATGACATTTGTATGTTTCTTCAATCTTTCTGGCTTCTTCTAGCTGAGCTTTTAGTTTCACGATGACCTGTTGGGATTCTTTGGAACCTTTTTGAGAATTTTTGTTGACTAATTGTTCTTTAAGAGATTTGTTCTTCTTCCTTTGTTTTGTCAATTCATCTAAAGCACTGATTAACACTACTTGAAGGTCTACTATACCTTCTTCACAATCTTCTTCTTCTGAATCTTTCTGACATGATGAACATATTTCTTGTTGTTATGTTCTTGAATATTCTTTACCATTCTCTAGATATCTGATGGGAGATTCCTTAAAGTAGAGGTTATGTAACTTATCCCGAAGTTCTCTAGCTGATGACAATTTTCCAAGCTTTTCTCTTAACGAATCAGGTAATCCTTCCTGGATGAAATCCATTGTTATTTTGTTGTTTCTTTTCAATTCTTTATTGGTTGTTGTTTTTGGGATTCTTTGTAGAGGTGTATCCTGTAACAACTAATTACAAGACATCATATCCTTATACCTTTAAAAACAAATTCATTATATTGCTCCACATCTCATACTACAGATCATTCTAACCATTGAACTGTGGTATTCCATTTCTATACAAATTGTTTCTCTCCATGATCTTCCTTCTACTAGCTGAATTGTTTTCTTGAAGGACCTTCTCTGATACTAGTTCTTGGAATACTAAGNACGGGGGTGGGGGCTGGGGGTGGGGTGAATCGGTATGAGAACTTTTACCACTTTTAACCACAATATATAAACTTCAATCTTATCATTAGTATATCATCATTGTATCATATATTCAATATATCACAAACATATAAACATAAGCACAATCACATCAAATACACAATACACCAAAATTTATGTGGAAACCCAAATGGGACAAAACCACAAAATTATTTCTTATAAATCAAAGAATACATTAATTTGAAGCGCCAACTTCCCAATTCTCTATCTACAACTGGAAGGAGGTTATGGCCCCCTATTTACAAGTTCCAACATGAAGGAAGCCACAAATCCTTGAATTCTCTAGCTCCAACTAGAAGGAGGCTGCAACCCCCTGATTCTCGGGCTCCAAATCCTTGAGTTCTCCGACACCAATCGAAAGGAGGATACAACCCCCTTTATTTTCCTTGTCTTTCCGCCATGAAATATAAGTGTAGACCAACTGTCATGACCACAATAACTACATATGTCACTATCACCATTACTGCCACTATCACTATCAGCCTGTCATTGAACAACCTATCACTGACCAACATATCTAACTTATCATTGTCACTAATACTCAACTATATCCTATCACATGGATCATATACCAAGAACACCTCTCAACTAGATGTCCAGCATCACCAACATATGTCTCGATGGACCATATACCAAACCATCAACCTGTACCCTGCCAAACATCAATCGTGTACCACAACCTGTACAACAACCTACATATCAACCATGCACCAAAACCTGTACGACAACAAGTGCATAAACCATGCACCAACACTTGTTCCATGTACATCCGTCATTAAATGTGTACCAATATATGCATCAATGTATAAACCAAAACCTCAAGAATGCATCATAATCAACCAATATCATATACCATGTATATGCCTCAAGTATATTCCAATATCACAAATATGTGCCTCTAACAATGAACCATAAAATCCATATACAATGTACCAAGGATATGTCTCAAGAATAACACCAAAGCATGAAACTCAACCATATGAAACTGTAAACCAAAAAGGGCCTCCAAGATATGCCTTAAACATGTGCCATACCATTCATGAAACAAGTTTAATGAACTATCACATCAACCATGTATCAAACCCTCATTGTTATGCAACCTCAACATGTACCAATATATTCAACAATACAAATCAACCAAAATACCTCAAAAATGTACCATATGACATGCTTCACACATGTACCACACGATATTCCATAAACCACGTACTAAACAACTACCAAAACTCTCAAGATTTGCATCAAGCATAAACAATAATCTCCAAAATATCACCAAGACATGCCACCAATATGAGCCATAACATTACCAATGTATGACACTCAAAACTTACACAATAGCATAGCTCATAGCCCGTGACAACCCTGCTACATAATCATACCTTGTTTCTACCTGGAACAAGCATCCCCTTTACTTTGCCTCATTCTTGATACCTCATATTCACCAATACATAATGTGTTCACTAGATATATATTTAGTGAAATTGTGTTTGAGAATGACATACTCTTGATGTGTATTTATTCTCTTCCATTTAACTTCTTTTAAACCATTTTACCCTTAATTAATTTCTTGTTGTAACCACTTTACCCTTAATTGATTGCTTGTTACAATTGTTTTACCCTTTAACTATTTTACCATTTTTCTTAATTTTAGGGTAATAATTGTTTTACCCTCTTTCATAATTTTAGGGTCATAACTATTTTACCTTTTTGTTCTTAATTTTAGGGTCATAACTATTTTACCCTTTTTCCTAATTTTAGGGTCATAATTGTTTTACTATTTACCCTCATTTTAGGGTCATAATTGTCTTACCATTTTTCTTAATTTTAGGGTCAAGCTGTACTTTCTTGTTTCAACTACTTCACCCATAATTAGTAAACTCATAATTTCTTTGTTGAAACTACTTTACCCATAATTAACTTTTTGTTGCAACCACTTTGACTAGAAAACTTCGTGAACACTTTCTAGAGGCTTCTAGAATAATTGACTTATTATTGACCTTTTAAGATATTCTATATTATTCTTAAGTGTCCTCCAATATTTACAAAGCCATATCTCCTCAAACGTAAGGAGCCACATGATCTACCACCTATAACTAGAAATGACATGACACACACTATCCATCTATGATAGTCTTATTTGAAAAAACACTGAACTTCATGTCTTTATTCCTCTATCAATTGTGGTTTCCATGAACATACCTTTATGGCTACATGTATACTTAATCAAATGCACCCAACACATATGTTGATATCAACCACTCCATCAATGAGAACTAATTATCCATCTATCTGAACCGCATCTCTAGGGCTTCCAAACTTCTCCAAAGGTTGAAATCAATCTCCAAGGGTTGACATGAATGACAACCAACTTGTAGCAATACTTTTCAATTTGAGGGTTGATTTGAGTGTTATTGACATAAAATATAGGATTATGGGGTGAAAGTTATTATTCTCACCAGGTTGATGACTAATGTTAATAGAGGATACATTCATAAGACTACACATGTTTGAATGTATTATTCCTAATATCTATCTAGTTGTATGGGAGCTAAAATAAAACTTAACCCTTGCATGTTTAAATAACACAGACGATTCAAAAAAATCAAAGGAATCATAATTAAAATTCACACCATTCAAGTGGTCCACCCTCTTATTCCTAAACATGTATCTTTCAAATCCTTTAGATTCTTCATTGGAGGCTTACTTTTCTTCAATGTCACATCATTACTATTAACCTCAATATGGGCAGTAACATACAATATATAGAGAGTTGCAACCTTGATACCCTTTTCCAATAATAATTCACCTCTAACAAACTTGCACATATTCCTTATGGAAATCACATACACCCATAAATAAGTGAACTAGTTCACTGAAAGAAAAATACACTTCGGCCCAAGTACATGCCTCACATCAGGTAAATACTTTATTCTTCCATCTCTATATCCTATTGGAATGGATACTCTACCTACTAGATTGTAATATTCCACTGATAAAATAGTATTCAAATCGGAAATAATTAGATAGAAATGGCAGATAAAGAATGATATAACCAAAACAACGTCACAATAATACCAGAATAATACCAGAAAGACCACTTTGATTAATGATAGCAATGTTCACTTTTCTCTTCAAGGGGGAAACCTCCAACAGAGAAAATCTCTATTACAATAATATCCAAGACTAAACTTATGATACCCTCTATTCTTATTTATACTAAATCTATCTATCAAAAGAACAATCTAGAGAAAGATCCTTCTAGAAGAAGAATATTCTATTAAGTCTTCTTACATTTGAATTATTCCTCCTTATTGGTAGGCCTTATTAATATTGACCTTTATTACATGGAAATATATTATTCTACCCACTTGAGGGGTTTGGTAGGTTAGGTCCCTAACATGCCCCCCCCCCCCTTAGAAACAACCTTGTCCTCAAGGCTTGAGATGAGGAAATTGTTGTAGAATGTTAGCGAGCTCCCAGGTGGAATCTATTGGAGTTGTATCTTTCCACTGAACTAACACTTCCTTGATGGTACGCTAACGAATATGATTCTCTCATTGGTCCAAAACTGCTTGTGGCTACAACCAGATGGATCCTTCTTCATCCAACTCGGGAAGGTTGTTACAAGAGAATCTCCCTATGGACAAGTGCATTTCCTCTTGGATACTAGACCCCTATAACCAAGACAGAAAGGTGAAAATGTTGAACACTGACATTCCTTCTAATGAAGCTAAACTAGTCGAGTAATAAGAATAAAGGAATATAAATACCTTTAATAATGTTTTTCCTTGCTCGATCTAGGCTGATCTTGATCCAAGTTCTTCAGAAAATACTACAATGGAAGGAACAACAATGAAAAAACATACTTCCTATTCCTACCGTGATTAGCTTTGAAATATATCTATCAAAAAGAAAAAATTCATGAAACATACACGAATTTGAAGGAAACAGGCCAAGCACATATATATATTAATGAAAACAATGAAAAGTGCTTACAACAATAGATGTAGATGCAACAGCTTCACCAAGTTCTCTTTGTCCAGACCCTTGCTCAAAAGTTCTACGAGCAGAATGATTGTAACTTGCACTGATAAATATCCCTTATGAGATCATAAGTTTGATGCCTTCAATGCCTCCCCCTTTCACCATGAAGAGGCCTCCTTATATAGGCTTGGAGAGGCCTAACCATCTTAGAGATTCTTGGGATAGGTTGAGGATGTTTCTCCATCAGTTGTGGATCCTCCCTAAGATCTAGCCTTGACCTCAGATTCGAATCCAACAAACTCCAGAGATGAGGGGGATTTATCCTTGATTTTACTCAAGAGTCCAAAATTTTCTCAAATAGGCCAACACTCCCTTAAAATGGGGCACTGAGTGTTGCAACGCTCCCCCAAAGGAGGGAAGGGAGCGTTGGCCTCCAAAAATGACTTTTGAATGGTTTTTTCCATGGTAAAAGCTTTGTACTCTTTGTCAAGTGATTTCTCCTTCTTAAAATAGTCTTTGAAGGTGTCTTAAGTGTTCTTGTAATGTCGTTCAAGACATGACATAAGAAAGATTAAATTATTATTCTTGTGACACTTAAGGCTAAAATGTGACACTTGCGACACTAGTAATGACGACAATAGGTCATCATTGGAGTGAGTAATTTTGATGTGTAACGCATTGCCCCCCAAAGTGCAAAGTCAGAAGACGTGATGACTAAAGTAATTTGTATAATATTATAAGAAAGGGTGTGGAATTAGAGAACCTGGTAGAAGTTGCACACAACCATCAAACAAATTTTATGACATGTTTCAAACCCAAGGCAAGCATACCTATGCTTGAGTGATAAATACTTTCAAGGTATGGCCGCCATAAAATACACTACGGATCCATAATTATATTAACAAAGAGTATAGCCACCAAAGTTACAATGTGGATCTATACTTCCATGACATGAACTGATTGTAGCCACGAAAAATACACTGTGGATCCATGAAATGACAATACATAGCCACAGACCAATACAAAGTGGATCTATGTGAAAGTATATGTGTCAATATTCAAGAGAAACATCGTCGCAACCTGGGTAAAGTATATACCAGAACGGTCACTCAACCCAGGGTCTTCTTATCGATCTTGATGTCGTACAAATCTAACCATGTGAATATATTTCCTAATGTCGAACATAACAGAGACCACTTGATTACCGGTCAATGAGGTAAACCATTAACAAGTGCGAGGGAAATCACCATTGATGTCAATGATTCCCAAGGTACCCTAGTACTTTCCAGAGAATGTGAATAGATGAGCTGAAGTCGAACATTCAGGGCATCACCCGATCAGGCATCAATGATGTAAACCCACTATCGAAAGTGAGTAGGCCTACTATTGAGGCATGCAGGTCCCAAGGTACTAACTGGTTTCTAAGTCTATTTCCCGGATAATGTGTTGAAGTCGACAGGAACAAACTCGTCGAAGGAGGGCCTTGATGTATCCCCCATCAAGGACACGAAACAGACACGGAGATGTAAATTGGTGGATAAAATAAACATGGACTGACACAGGTGTTGAAACAAGAAATTTGTGATGGTTCAATCTCAAGGCAGATACTTCCTTTGAACACTGCGACACAACAACAGAAACATGACATGGACCAAAACATGATGATGCAATGGATGTTGTGACTTTCGTCAGGTGACCTAAAGGAGTAAGAAAAATCAGAGGATTGGTTCAATGCAGAGGTTCATCATATTAAAATGTGTGAAAATACAAAGTGTCGTGTTCAAGGGTGACCATAAGAGTGACTAGTAATGTTTTCAAAAACTATTTGGCTTCCCTCCTTCAAAATTTAAACCCATCCAGGTATACATGTACATGTTTTTTATTTAACGAGCTTGAGGAGGGTAACACATGCTCGATATAACTCACCTTCGGTAAGTCCCTCTTCCTTTATTTAACAAACTAAAAGAAGTAAGGGTTCGGTCTCGTATGGGCCCTTCAATGTATGATTGTTTAACGAGTCCAGAGAAGGTAAAATCAATGATTTTTCATGTTTAGAGAGTCTGAAAAGAACTTAGAGATGACTCCAGTGTTGTCCTTTTTCATAATGTTAGTCTCGTGAGGCCGAAAAAGAGATCAATTATCAATCGAAATATGCCCTTTCAAAAATTTTAACGAGTGGGAAAGGAAGCAAGATCGCTCAGAAATATTTTCACGTTTAGAGAGTATAAAAAGAGCTTAAAGACAACTCCAGGGTGTTCCTTTTTCGTGTATCCATGCAATCCCAAAAAAGAGATAAAAGGTTTCTCGATGCATTCTCGTGTTTTTTAGAGCATGAGAACGAACAAAATACCATGCTCATTAATGCTAAAAGATAAAAAATTGAATGAAACTGCTTCAAAACTTGTGATGACAAAAAGCTACACACCCAAGGTATTAAAAATGCCTCCAAAATATTTCTCAAAAACCCAAAATAACTATGCTTTGGAAAAAAATGAAATTTTATAAATAGTAATATGGGGTAAAAAAATATTTTACCATTTCATTTGTGCAAAGATTTGTAGCAATGGAGAAATTGATCTTTGTAGGGTGAATCTTTCTTTGCTCGGTGCCGAAGCTACGATCAGTTATTTCTATCGTCATCTAGATCAGGTTGGTTCTCTTCTTCCTCTCTTCAATTTACATGGTTTACATTTTGTTTTTAGACAATGGTTGAGTCTTAAAAAAGATGCCCTGGGAGGTCTCAAGCGCCCAAAAAGGGCTCGACACTCCTCTAGAATTTGAGGGGGAGTGTTGTGCTGCCTAATTTTTTGAGCACCCATGCAATTTGGTAAGAGGGAGACAATACTTTGATGTGGGAGTGAGAGGGGCGCTGCTCGAAATGCAGAAGAAAAAATGCTCAAAAACGCCAGCGCTCCTCCAGAAGGGTAACGGGGGTGTTATGAAGAATTGACAGTGCCCTGGCTAGCTTCTTGAGGGAGCGTTGGCACCCTGATATGAGTGTAAAATGGGCGTTGGCATGCTAAGTAGAGAAAACATTATTTTTTAAGTTTTAAATTGCCCAAAAATTGTCAAAATAGCATGACTAATGACTTTTCCTTGTTGTTGATTGTAGGTAAATTCGGAAAAAAACCATGATCGAGTGGAAAGAAAGAGATCATGAGCTCTATGATGTGGTCACATTGCAAAGTCCCCGATCAAGGACCACATTGAGGAACTGCGGTCTCCTCAAGTTCTTCAAGATGCAAAAGATGAAGAAAGAGGTTCTTCTTCTCGAGTATATGATTGGTTTTTGGAATGCCGCAGAGCAGGGATTCCAATTTGGGACACAAATTCTCACCATTGAGTTGGAATATGTGTACTTCCTCATCGACCTCTCAAAAATAGGGTCCCCCGTTGTTTTATCCAGATAGAGGGTACTTCCCGTGCCTGTAGATGAGTACTTGGAAAACCATTGTTTCCCAGGGTCTTGATTGGTCGGAGGTAGGATCGCGATCAAAGACATTAGGGATCTACCCCTTCAATCCATTCTATTTTCTATTAAGAGCATAGGGGGAAGTACTATTTCGCATTTAGTTTCAAGATCACGGGTGGCCCATGGTTTACAGTGTTTGGAGCCAACACTATTTAACTGGAGTGCAGGGTTCCTTCATAATGTGAAGGAATAGATTTTGAGGTGCATAGCAGGGAAGTAGAAGAAATTTGGATACGGTTCATTTCTGGTTTCGTTCTTCTTAGAACGCATTCCTTAGATGCAACCTCAGATTTCATTAGTATCATGACCAGTGGGAGAGCCATGTATGGAACGTTGGACTAGTCTATCTCTGAGGCTAGGAACAGAGTCAAAGTTCAGGTTCACTGGCGACTTCTTCAATTGGCTGAGATGCCAATTGATCGTGATAGAAGACTTCCCATACGCATGGACCTAGTCCTTCTATATGGTGTGGATTTTGATGCGTCAAGTAAGAAACCAAAAATAATATTGCCAAGTGTTTTTTGATTTTAAAAATATATTATTTTTTTGGAATACTTAGAAGAGTTTTAAATAGACGTATGTTTCATTGTGCAGATAGGGGAGCAACATGTCCGATAGAGATATCGACACTGGAATGCCACAGGGATGCTCATATAGAAGTGGATCATGAGGTAGCTGCAAGGGGTCCCCGGGAGGTTGAGAAAAACCTCTGTGGTCTCACGACGGGTGTCCCTCCCCTTAGGAGGCAGGACGTACCTTTGCACTTGTAGAGACACACAGTGGGATTCCCTGAGGGTATTAACTCCTTACTGAGACGAGTAGCCCATGCGGTAGTGTGCTACTCAGAGCACAATGTGATGCGGGAAGACTAGGACCTCTTTGATATTTTTTGTATAGTCTATATGACAATGTTATGGGAACGAAGACCCAACATTTTTCCCTTCTATATACTTTTTGATGTAATCGAACATTTTCTGTCACACTGTATATATATACATATCTGAGTTTTTATGGTGCCAAATGATGTTTGCAAATAATGATGTCTTTTTGTGATGTGTTTTATGTGATGTATGATTTATTTCCTTTATGAAACCTCATTTATGTGTGAGATACTGATCCATGCTGTAATTGGATAACGAATTCGACGTTGTATTAAGTTCTCTTAGTATGTGTCTATATTCGATAAAATCAAACATTCTTTTAAGACAAAGAATTCATAGATGGTGATGTAATAGGATAGGATTGTGAATAGCGTAGATTCAATTAAGTTGACAGACGACAAGTTGAGAGTCTAGGTTAATGATCTTACGAGATATAAATAGGGAGGAGGCTTCGGTTAAAATTCCGATGACAACATGATATTCTTCCATGTTGTTAGTTTATGATCCTAGGCAAATACCTCCTGAACTCACCAACTCGTCATAGTTGTAAATGACCCAAGATGCGGAAGCAATGTTCTGGGTGTTTCGACTAGTGCCATTCGCAAACCCGACGAAGATAGGAAAGGAAGATGTCATTTTCACATGCAAACACAAGACACAGTATGAGAGGCTAAGTCAAAACTTGTTCAGGCAAGAGAAAAGACACACCAAACTAAAAATACAATAGTGTACAAAGCATGCATGCGAGATATTCTATGCATATTAAAGGTAAATATCGTTTTAGGGCTCACCCAGGGAGATTTCGTCGTAATCAACTAGCTCGTAGGCACCTCTATGTAAAACAAATTTCACGATGTAAGGACCATACCATAGAGGTTCTAACTTACCTTTCCCTAACTTATCATGAGCTTGGTCGTAAACAAGGACTAGGTCTTTTTCTACAAAAGTATGAGGATGGACAAATTTGTCGTATTGATTCTTGATTCACTTTTGATATGTCTCGTTAACGAGATCGACATCATGATGTGTTTCATCCAACCTGGTTAGGTGTAAGAAGCATTCTTCTTCACCAGAAGTGAGGTAAGAGTTCTACTTTCAGTTTCAATGAGGGAATTTTGCACTCGATCGGTAAAACAAATTTTATGCCATATACTATCTGGAAAGGAGTGAATCTAGTAGTATTTTTCACAGAAGTACACTAAGGCCAGAGAGCGGAGAAAGGTTTTAGATTCCAAGATGTCTTGTTTTCCCCTACCATACATTGAATCATGGTTTTCGGGACCTTATTGATGGCTTCAACTTCTCTATTTTCTTGAGGATAGTACAGGGATGAGTTCTCATGGAGAAAACCCAACTTGGCATGCAACTCACTCCTCATCTAGTTCTGAAAGTGTGAACCATGATCAGTGACAATGGCTTGTGGAACACCAAAGCAAGTGATGATGTGGTTAAAGAAGAAAATAGTTGTAGTACGACCATCATTCAGAAAGGTAGGCATAGCCTCAACCCATTTTTGTGAAGTAATAGACAACGATGATGATGTAACTATTCCCCCCATCTGAGGTAGGCTTAAATTGCATGAAATCAATGCCCCATTTGGCAAAGGGGTCGATGGAAATAATGGGATGTAGTGGAGCGAGGTGGGTTCGTGCTGTTTTTTGAAAAAAATGGCAAGGTGGGCATTGTTTGACTGCCTCAATACAATCTTTGAAAATAGAGGGCCAAAAGTAGTCGACAAGTAAAATTTTCTAAGTTGTAGCCATTCTAGAAAGGTTACTGCCACATGCTCCAAGGTGATAGTCATTAGCAACGCGTTTAGCCTCTTCATGAGTCAAACATCGTCATAGGATAGTATCAATACCATAGCGATAAAAAGTGTCATCGATGATAAGGTAGTGGCGAGAATGATGGTGAATATGATGACACTCTTCATGAGAGATATCAAGATGAAAACTTTGGGTCGGGAGATAAAGAAGCATATCTCCATACCACATATCAGACGTGCTAATGAGGAACAAAATTTCATCAGGGAGAGAATCTCTGGTCTCAGTATCTTCATTAGCATGGGGAAGGCCGCAGATAAGCTTCGCAAACACCAAGGATTTTTTATCTTTCGACTTAGAAAACCTGAGATCAAATTCCTGAAGGATGTATATCCAATTGGAATATTTTCCCCAAATAAATTGTCATGTCGGAATGTGATACATGGGCTTAGAGTTTGGGATAACTGTGGTGGTGCGTAGCAAAATGTAATGACGAAATCTATGGACAGTGATGACGACTACCAAAGCTAGCTTTTCAACATGTGAATATTGGAGCTCTGGACCAGATAGACTTTTTCTCAAATAATATATCACGTGTTCATCACCGTTAGGGTCCTCTTGAACTAATACCATAGCAATAGTGGAAGTAGAGGTTGCTACGTAAAGGATATAGTCCTTCTTATAATTCAGAGGATGCAATATAGGTTCGTTGGTCAATGCATGCCTAAGAGTAGCAAAAGATCATTGAGCAGTGTCATCCCAGATGAAAGGGGTGTCTTTCTGCAACAATCGCATAAATCCTTTGGTAATCTCAGCGTAGTTACAAATGAAACGGTGAAGAAAATTTTCTTTCCCCTGCAAACTTTGGAGTTGTGTCAAATTATTAGGTGGAGGTAAAGCAAGGATAGCCTTAATTTTTAAGGGATCCACTCGAATCCCATCCTTGGAAACAATGAAGACAAGGAGTTGACCTGATTTGAAAATAAAGATACACTTATCTGCGTTCAAATGAATGCGGTAAAAATGACATCAAATAAAAATAGCCCTTAGATGACCAAAATGTTCTGATCAACTAGATGAATGGGCAGGTAAATCATCGAGGTAAAGTTCTGCAATATGTTTGATATCGTGGAAAGCATATGGCATGGCCCGTTGGAATGTAGCACCAACAGTTTTTAGGCCAAACGATAGTTTCCGATAGGCGAAATTTCCCCATGGGCAGATGAAGGTTGTCTTATGCTGATTAGTAGGTAAAATGTCAATCTGGTTGTACCCTGATAAACATCCATGAAAGAGAAAATCATACTACCTATGCAATTATCAATGATCTGGTCAATGAAGGGCGTAGGGTAGTTGTATTTTGGAAAAGGCTTATTGAGGTCCTTATAATCAATGCAGACACAAATGGTCCCTTGCTTCTTAGTGATCAAAACAATATTTGAAACCCATTCCATCAAAGGGACAGGATAGATGGAACCAGATTTCAATAATTTCTCAACTTCTGCCTTAATAGCCGTAGTCTTCTTAGTAAGGACCGGGCAGAGTTTTTGTCAAACATGTTTTACACATGGGTAAGTTTTGATCTCATGCACAGTGATCGAAGGATCGATCCCTGAAATTTCTTCATAGCTCCAAGTGAAGACATCGCATAATTCTTTAAATAAAGCGGTATAAGAAATCACTTCCTCGGGTGAACAATTAGCACCGAGATTAATATTTTCCATGACACCTTCCTTGAACGAAATGTCAATAATGACCATAGAGGTAATGTTGCCTAAATTCCCCTAAGAAATAATATCTTGTGTAAGTATGGGTGATTTTGGAAAGTCGAGAACATCAGGGGGGAAGATAGAGTGTATATATTCTTGTATTTCTTCAAGAGGTGGAAGAAAAGAGGATTGATGATGGTTATCATCCCAAGGTAAGCCATCAATGCTAAGCATTTTTGTAATATATTCTTCAGATAGAAAGATTTTAGAAATCTAGTCAAAAGCAAACGTCAAGGAATTTAACCAAGATGGCAGCGAGTAGGTGTCGGGTGCCAAGAGATGTTGGTCATCCAATGAGGGAGAGGTGGATTGAATATCAACGTATGAAGCCTCTGCTGGACTAAGTGTCATGGTGTCACCTAGTGCATCAAACTCTAGGGGACTAGGTACAGTCCAGGGATCAGATGATTCCAAAGACTGATAAGTCATAGTCGAAATCATATTTACTGTGGAAATAAGATGCATGGTATGAGGGAGTGGTGCAAGGAAGGTACCCATAAGGGTGGAATATTTTAACAAGCCTACACCAACACTTTCATATGTGATCTTCCGATCTCCCAAGAAAGGAATATTGTTGATAGGGGGAGCGCGAGTGTCGGGTGTACAAAAATCTAACTGATCGACAGTGACAATTTTTCCCTGATGAGGAAATTTGACACATCGAAACACTGCCGAAGGAATGACAGTCATAGCATAAAACCAACTTCTTTCGAGCAATAAGTTGTAATCAAGGGGAGCATCGACCACCTCGACATCAACAAAGACGAGTTTTCCTCCCAACTGGATGGATAGGGACTGCAAAAGTCCGTGAGGATGAAAACCTGGCCCATCGAATGCGTGCAACATCATTGGGGATTTGTTAAGTGTGAGTGATTTTAAGCCTTTCCAACACGCTAAAGACATGACACAAGTAGAGCCTCCCTCATCCAAGATAATGCGGTGAATTTGTTGATTGTCAACAACAACATCAATTTGGAAAGCAAGTTGGTGGGAGAGTCGAGACATAAAATTTTCCAGGTTAAACATGATATTGTTGGATGGCTCAATATCAAAAGCGCCAATAGCAACCAAGAGCATTCTACGTTGACTGGGGTAGTGCTGTAGAACTTCTAACACAGACATAGCACACAGTACTTGAGCCAAATCTTCAACAATGTTGTAGTTCTGGGTGGCACGTGAACTAGGATTAAAAGTATATTTACGGATAATTCTCTTATGAGGGTGTAATATAGAGTCAAATGTAGGTTTCTCGATCTGGAGTGATACAAACGGAGGACTAACGGAGGATTGTGATGGATCCGGTAAAGTATCGTTAGTGACCTTTCCTTTGTCAGGTTTAACTGGTGTGTTGTAGGTCATAGAGAGGGTGGTTAAATCAATCTCGTTAAATAGATAAATATGGGCACTTGTTGAGGCTTCATCATGAGAAGGGTGGTTGGAACTGCCCCCTGGAGAGGGGGTTTGAGCAACCATAGATTGCTACTGAGGAAAAGGCTGAGTAAGCACGGCAGGTTGGGAATTCCCCTTAAAACATTTGGCCACCCCATCTGGATGTGGACAGTCTCGAGTGAAGTGATCATCACCACAAATAAGACATGGGAATTTCGGCTTCCGCTGTGGTTTCTTTTCGGTAGCAGGTGGTGGGTTTTGAGATTTGAGTTGTTCGTTGTTATTATTCTTCTTGGGTTTGTTCTTTGCCTTCTTCTTACCTATGGATTTTTGTGAAGGGGAAGATTGAACTGCATTCACATCAGAGACTTGAGTTTGGGGGGAGGTAGAGGAGAGTGTGGTTTAACTAGGAGTGGGTGCCGATGCAGATCGATTTTCCGTTCCAGTCGACTGGGAAGGGGATTGGGTTTTGATGGATTTGATGAATCCATCTGCATATGATGTGGATGACGGTTTGTATGGATTGATGTTTGCACGAGAAACATTTGGGATCAACTCATACAAAGTACTAGATTGTGAATAAACCTAATATAAGTATTGAGCCCGAGCAATGGCCTCTTCCTCGGTGACTACACCACCCATGGAGACATCATGAGCAATTGGGGGTAACATTGATTTAGTAAATCATTCTTCTAATAACTGGTCAGGAATCATTTCTTTGATCAACCTTCGTCGTTGTCTCCATTCATGAATATGATCAGAGATATACAGGAAGTTAGTCTGACGATGGGAGGTCAATAGTTTGGTACCCATCTCGTATTGAATGGGTAGTTGAAAGTGCATGAGAAAGGACATGGAAAGGGAGTTGAAATCTTGGAAAGAACCATGTGGAAGTTCAATATACCACTTGGTTACTGAGCCCATAAGCGTTTGTTGAAAAAGACGTAAACGTATAGAATAAACAGGATAATTGTATCCAGTAACTCCTCCTACATACGGTTGTCACTGACCAGAATAAACATGATTCAATGATGGCTGAGAAACATGTGCATATGGAGGATAACCTGATGGATTTTGAGGATGATAAGTTGGTTGATGGGTTTTCCCATAAGGGGGATAAACATTTTGGCCATAAGGAGGATAAGGTTGTTGTTGTCCTTAAGGATGTTTCCCCCAGGGAATAGCAGATTTCCTGGAAAAGGAATTTGCCAAGGATTTGGTGTCACATTTTGTCCATACAATGGGTTAGGGACTCCAGTCTAAGATTTCCCCCCAAGCTGATATTGTGTCCCCATTTGAGTTTTACTCCCAAATGGAGTTTTCCCCCCAGCGTGGGGTTGATATCCCAAGGGGATCTGGAAACCAGAAGTGAATGAATGACCAGAGGCTCCAACCAGATTAGATCCACCAAGACCAGCTCCTCCAAATAAATGTGTAGGGATAGAACCTTTCGGTGTAACCTGGGTAGTGTTGGTTATGGAAGCATTCAGAGCTCTGTACCCAAGTGGAACTGATGGATTTGGTCTAAGTGGAATTCCAATCGAAGCATGGGATGGTGTCACATTTTTGGTGGGGATTGTAGCAACATGCGAGACCATAGTGGAATGGGCCATCTGGATACTAGGTTTTGAGTGAGAACCAATCAATAATTGGTCTGCAACGGTGCTGACATTAATGGTCATACCAGTAAAGTGATTTAAAGGTACCGAATAACTAACATAGGTGTCATACACTTATGATTCCATAGTTCAATTGGGACTCACTCCTAGGCTACCGTATATATCACGTACTGTCAAAGGGAAAAAACCAAAACCAGAGGTTCCAACAGTATGAGTCGGGGTCCTAAATGGTTCTATTTGGAAAAAAGGATGCTCTACTCCAGATCTTGCGTTAGGTCGGGTGGGTACTTTGGTATCCTCAATAAAAAGAACCTCTCCAGACGAGTTCACCCGCAACATATGCGGTTTTGTCCTAATACTCAAACTGGGATGATTCAAAAATCTTCCAAAGAATCGAAAATAATTCACAATTGTTCCAAAGAGTGTGTGCTTCCAACTTCAGAGCCTAGTTCGTTATGAGCCTCAGGAGGGCCTTATGAAGAGTTGGGAAGCAAAGGTAGATAATACTCCAGATCTTCTGGGGGTAACACTTACATCTAACGTGAACAACGAAGGCCGATGTTGCTTGAGATAAGTAACAAACAAAAAAAAAATCTATGGCCGACTAATGAAAAGAAACAACATACGCTAAGAAATATAGGAATCAAACCAAGAAAACAAAACATTCTGTCAATGATCGTAATAGTTGGTGATGAAATCCAACGTTAAATGATCAAGTCAAGAAGCGGCTAGGATATGAGTAGGTGGAACAGTTACGATGGCCACCTGCTTAACGGACTTACAACTTGGTTCAAGATTCCATGTAGTAATTGTGGATTTACCCTCCAAGGAGCCCGAGTGAGTTTGACCAACATCTGGTCCAGGTACATTGAGACTTCCCTTCACTGTTACCTTGTGTAAGAACCTAAAGATTATGGTTGCTAAGGACACCAACTCCCAGTCATCCCCTGGGCAGGTACAGTCGACAGTCCAATCTGAACATATGGGCAGGATAACAAGTCTGAAATCCTTCGAGAGAATAGAGGACAAGTGGACCTGTAGAAATCCATAGGACTCCAAACATATTTGAAATTCACAAAGCACCGAGACCAAATGAAAACAATTGAACCTCAAGAAGAACCCCTAATATACGATCTGACTACTACGAACGGTTGAACCACAGAAGGATAATAACCATAACTCTCCCGAACATGACCTCGTGTGTAACCCCTATGTGAGAGGGGGATCCTAGAAATCCTATACGACAATTGGATTTTCTCTCCCTATTGCAATATGCTAATGTTTGTTTTCAATTCTTTGGAGAGTTGTACTCACAGCCTAATCCAAAGTGCTAATCCTACTCTAATGTTGGTGGAATATTCTAAAAACAAAAATGTCTAGATCAATTTTAATTAGCGTTAATTTTTCAGTTGTTCTTTAATCAAGGGTGTATGAAAGTGAAATTGATGGTATTATGACTCAATTCCCAAAAAATGCACAAGAAATAATCAGCAGTCTTTTCTTTCAATGAATGTCTAGTTAAGAGAAGGAGAAGGAAATTTTCCTTTAACTTTCAAACACTAAGATGCAATAACCTCATGCAACTATTTCTCAATCAAGGATCCAATATGATGCTAAAATATTCAGGAATTCATTCTAATATCCAAAAACTAGTCATGAAAATATATCCTTTTGTTTATATGGGAAGGATAATAAACTTGATGTAAATAGTCCTATATCAATTGGATTTCAAAATCTGTGATATTTAGACAATCAGAAGAAAACTTAACATAAACAAAACACACTCCTGTTGTGGTCAAACACGAAACACAAAGAAAACCAAATTCAAAAAGAAAACCAAAAATCTCAAAACAGAAGAAAATGCCTGAAAAAATGACCTCAAAGATCAAATGGAATGGTGCACAGATCTTTGAATTCCCTCACAACAACTTTCATTCAATCAGATAAGTGAAAAAGCAATGGGTCGACTCCAAATTGCAAGAAAAAAGAGTGACTCAAAGTAAGGAAAAACTGTCAAAAATCCAAACAAAATATAATCAATTCTCAGAAATCAATAGGTTTTTTGCCAAGCCAGGGACACACTAATATGGTAGTAAACTTGAGCAAGAGAAAACAACAAAAAAGGACTCAAATGTCAACTCCCCACAAGGTTTTTACAGAAAAAATACCAGTGCTCTGGTGTCAAGGGCACCAGAGCATTACAACGCTCTGTGAGAGGCTGCAAATATCAAATCTGAGTGCTAACATTGGTGCCAATTGGGGATACAGTCCTCCCTATGAGGATTCCAAGAACACATAGACCATTGTTCCCTCTTCCTATCCATCTCGGTTACAACCTGTATCCAATATGAAAACTAAACTACTAAGAAACTGAAAATCAATCACATAATAAAAACCAATATGTATGGAAAGTTGAAGAGAAACTATTGCACCAGTGCTTCCATTGGGATTATGGAGTCTTATTCATCTTGTTCTACCTCAAACCAATGCTTGAATTGAATCTAATTTATGTACAATCCCTACTCTATTAACCAACTAGATTGTTGGATCAAGTAATATGAAACTTCTAGTGTAGCCGTACCATCAACGGTTTCATACAGTAGATTTATTAAACAATGACCATATTGTTAAACAATGTCCCTTTAATTATATAACTTATGTTGAAGTTTTCTCTTTCCATGTTTTGTTGTGCCTTTCACTTCTTTCGTTTCTCTGACAAACTGATTTCAACTGATTCCACTAATATGCTACTATTCATTTTCTATGACCCATGTTTTTTGTAGCTACTAATGATATCATAAATTCATCTTTGTCCATATTTCATAAGTTGTCCATGACTATGCTACTCAACTATCCACAATGATGACCCATCTATCATTGTACTATCATGAAGGATTCATGACTGCAACTGAATCAAATGTGTCTGCTAATATACTTTATCTACAAATCGAACTCTAAATGTTTGGACAACTTGTACTGAATATATATCTTCCTGAAGGAATATAACCATAAACTTCTACCTATGTAACAACCAACAAGTGTTGCATGGGAACAATACTTCTCCATTGATCAATCTGACATTTTGTTCTTCTGCTACCTATCTCTACAAATAATTCATCCTGATCAAAAGATGGTTGTCTGATTTTTAGTAGCTACTGCACTCACTCCCCCTTTTCAATATTCATATTCATTGGGAGTCCCCAAGCCATGTGGCTTAGAAAAATACCCGCTCTAATGCAAAGTAATATTACTCTTTGTCTGTAGACTCATCATCTTTCTAAAATATGACTTCTTCACTTTTACCTATGGATTGATCTTGCACTACAATTCCCGAAAGTACAATCTCTTGGTCCTGTTCCTTATTCACTTGTTCTTATTTTCTTTCTCATATTACTGCAAATCCTATGATCTTTGGGACCTAGTCTTTATTCACCTATTCTTCTTATTTTTCATTTCTTCTCCAAACCTTCATTTATCTAACATCTTCCTTTTTTCTCATAGATTTTTCTTTATCTCGTCCTATTTCTAATCCTGAGAATATGAATTCAAGGTGTCCATGATTCATCTTCTCTTATTTTACCTATTCTTGTTTTCTTTTCCAAGATTTCTTATATCTGATAGAGGTGTCCATCATGTTTCTACAATTGTGAGTTATATGACCATAATTGTTGAATTTTTAACATTCAATGTTATGTGGGGCCACATAAACATTTATTTTTTAAACATTGAATCTTCCATAATCCCCGCAATTTGCAATTTTATGTCCAAAGTTAGTATAATAAAAACAATGATCAGAAAATAAATTTACATATCTGGGAGTGAATGATCCTCTTTGTGGTGCAGTCCTTTTGAATTCTTGACTTGGATGATCGTGATCATGATTGAAGATTCTTTGTGGCCTGAATGTGGAGGATGTTGTTCAAGGTGTATCTCTAGCATTTTTCTTTGATTCTAGATGACCATGATTCCTTTCTTTGAGTACTTCTGCATAAATCTTTCTCTTTTCCTCATTCTTCTTTTCTGGAAAATTGGAGTTCTTCTCTTCAACATTTTCTACAGATGATGTGGATGTTTTTTTCTCTCCAATGTTCTAGATGAGCCTGATGATTTGGTCTCTAAATGTGACAACTTTTCCTTCAAGCTTCTCAACCTCTTATTATTTTTTTATCATAGGAATATTCATGACTTCTTCTATTCTCTTTTCTTCTTCAAGATGGATCTTCAAGGAGATTATTTACTTTTCCATTATTCTTTCTTCTTGACTAAATTATTCTTCAAGCTAATTTAGGTCCTCAATTCTTTCCCTTAGATGGTCTATCAAAATATTTTCTCCTTTCTCTACTTCCTTTCTTTCGGCTTCCAAACATTGCTTCTCTTCCATTACTTTATTTCTTAGTGTTGTTATGTAGGCTTCCAAACATTTGTATGTTTCTTCAATCTTTCTGGCTTCTTCTAGCTGAGCTTTTAGTTTCATGATGACCTGTTGGGATTCTTTGGAACCTTTTTGAGAATTCTTCTTGACTAATTGTTCCTCAAGAGACTTTTTCTTCTTCCTTTCTTTTGTCAATTCATATAAATCATTGATTAACTCTAGTTGAAGGTCTACTATAACTTCTTCACAAACTTCTTCTTCTGAACCTTTCTAACATGATGAAAATATTTCTTCTTGTTATGTTCTTGAATCTTATTTATCATTCTCTAAATATGTGATGGGAGATTCCTTAAAGTAGAGGTTATGTAACTTATCCCAAAGTTCTCTAGCTGATGAAAATTTTCCAGGCTTTTCTCTTACCAGATTAGGTAATCCTTCCCGGATGAAATCCATTGTTATTTTTTTATTTCTTTTCAATTCATTCTTGATTGTTTTTTTTGGGATTCTTTATAGAGGTGTATCCTATAACAACTGATTACAAAAGATCATATCCCTATACCTTTAAAAAAAAAATCATTCTATTGCTCCACATATCATACTACAGACCATTCTAACCATTGAACTGTGGTATTCCATTTCTATACAATTTGTTTCTCTCCATGATCTTCCTTCTACTGGATAAATTGTTTTCTTGAAGGACCTACTCTAATACCAGTTGTTGGAATACTGAGATGGGGGTGGGGGTGAATCAGTATGAGAACTTTTACCACTTTTAAACACAATATATAAACTTCAATATTATCATCAGTATATCATCATTGTATAATATATTCAATATATCATGAGCATATAAACATAAGAACAATCACATCAAATACACATTACACAAAACTTTATGTGGAAACCCAAATGTGAGAAAACCACAAAATTCTTTCTTATAAATCAATGAATACATTAATTGGAAAAGCCAACTTCCCAATTCTCTAGCTATAATTGGAAGGAGGTTATGACACCCTATTTACAGGTTCCAACCTAAACGAAGCCACAACTCCCTGAATTCTCTAGCTCGAACTAGAAGGAGGCTACAACCCCTTGATTCTTGGGCTCCAACTTAAAGGAAGCTCCAAATTCGTGAGTTCTACAACACCAATCGAAAGGAGGCTACAACCCCCTTTTCTTTCCTTGTCCTGCTACCCTGAAATATAAGTGCAGACCAACTATCACTACCACAATCACTACGAACGTCACTGTCACCATTACTGCCACTATCACTATCAACCTGTCACATCAACCTGTCACTGACCAACCTATCCAACTTTTCACTGTCACTAATACTCAACCAGATCCTCTCACATGGATCATATACCAAGAACACCTCTAAAATAGATGTCAACCATCACCAACATATGTCTCGACAGAGCGTGTACCAAACCATCAATCTGTACCCTGCCAAACATCAATCATGTACCACAACTTGTACAACAAATTGTACATCAACCATGAACCAAAACCTGTACAACAACAAGTGCATCAACCATGCACCAACACTTGTTCCATGTACTTCAATCATTAAATGTGTACCAATATATGCATCAATGTATAAACCAAAACCTCAAGCATGCATCATAATCAACCAATATCATATACCAAGTATATGCCTCAATTATATTCCAATATCACAAATATGTGCCTCTAACAATGAACCATAAAAACCATATACAATGTACCAAGGATATGTCTCAAGAATAACACCAAAGCATGAACCTCAACCATATGAAACCATAAACCAAAAGGGGCCTCCAGGATATTCCTTAAACATGTGCCATACCATTCATGAAACAAGTCTAATGAACTATCACATCAACTGTGTATCAAACCCTCACTGTTATGCAACCTCAACTTGTACCAATATATTCAACAATACAACTCAACCAAACTACCTCAAAAATTTACCATATGACATGCTTCACACATGTACCACATGATATGTCATAAAACGTGTACTAAACAACTACCAAAACTCTCAAGATCTGCATCAAGCATAAACAATAATCTCCCAAATATCACCAAGACATGCCACCAATATGATCCATAACATTACCAATATATGACACTCAAAACTTACACAATGGCATAGCTCATAACCTGTGACAACCCTGCTACATAATCATACCTTGTTGCAACCTGGAACAAGCATCCACTTTACTTTGTCTCATCCTTGATACCTTGTATTCACAAATAGATACAATGTTCACTAGATAGATATTCAGTGAACTTGTGTTTGAGAATGACAGACTCTTGATGTGTATTTATTCTTTTCCATTTAACTTCTTTTCAATCACTTTACCCTTAATTAATTTCTTGTTGTAACCACTTTACCCTTAATTAATTTCTTGTTACAATCGTTTTACCCTTTAACTATTTTACCATTATTCCTAATGTTAGGGTATTAATTGTTTTACTTCTTTCATAATTTTAGGGTCATAACTATTTTACCTTTTTGTTCCTAATTTTAGGGTCATAACTATTTTACCCTTTTTCCTAATTTTAGGGTCATAATTGTTTTACCATTTTCCCTCATTTTGGGGTCATAATTGTCTTACCCTTTTTCTTAATTTTATGGTCAAGTTGTACTTTCTTGTTGCAACTACTTTACCCATAATTAGTAAACTCATAATTTCTTTGTTGAAACTACTTTACCCATAATTAACTTCTTGTTGCAACCAGTTTGACTAGAAAACTTTGTGAACACTTTCTAGAGGCTTCTAGAATAATTGACTTATTTTTGAACTTTTAAGATATTCTATATTATTCTTAAGTGTCCTCCAATATTTACAAAGCCACATATCCTCAACCATAAGGAGACACATGATCTACCACCTATAGACGTAAACGACATGACACACACTATCCATCTATGATAGTCTTATTTGAAAAAACATTGAACTTCATGTCTTTATTCCTCGATCAATTGTGGGTTCCATGAACATACATTTGGGGCTACATGTAGACTTAATCAAATGCACCCAAAACATATGTTTTTATCAACCACTCCATCAATGAGAACTAACTATCCATCTATCTGAACCACATCTCTAGGGATTCCAAACTTCTCCAAAGTTTGAAATCAATTTCCAAGGGTTGACATGAATGAAAACCAACTTGTATGAATAATTTTCAATTTGAGGGTTGATTTGAGTGTTATTGACAAAAAAATTAGGATTATGGGGTGAAAGTTATTATTATCACCAGGTTGATGACTATGTTAATAGAGGATACATTCATAGGAGTACATAGGTTTGAATGTATTATGCCTAATATCTATCTAGTTGTATGGGAGCTAAAATAAAACTTGGCCCTTGCATGTTTAAATAACACAGACGATTCAAAAAAATCAAAGGAATCATAATTAAAATTCACACCATTCAAGTGGTCCACCCTCTTATTCCTAAACATGTATCTTTCAACTCCTTTAGATGCTTCATTGGAGGCTTAACTTTTCTTCAATGTCACATCATTACTATTAACCTCAATATGAGTAGTAACATACACTATATAGAGAGTTGAAAACTTGATACCCTTGGCCAATAAAAATTCACCTCTAACAAACTTGCACATATTCGTTGTGGAAATCACATGCACCCATACATAAGTGAACTAGTTCACTAAAAGAAAAATACACTTCGGCCCAAGTACATGCCTCACATTAGGTAAATACTTTATTCTTCCATCTCTATATCCTATTTGAATGGAACCTCTACCTACTATATTGTAATATTCCACTTATAAAATAGTATGCAGATCAAAAATAATTAGCTAGAAATGGTAGATAAACAATGATATAACCAGAACAATGTCACAATAATACCAGAATAATAGCAAAATAATACCAGAAAGACCACTTTGATTAATGATAGCAATGTTCACTTTCCTCTTCGAGGGGGAAACCTCCAATAGAGAAAATCTCTATTACAATAATATCTAAGACTAAACTTATCATACCCTCTATTCTTATTTAGACTAAATCTATGTATCAAAAGAACAATCTAGAGGAAGATCCTTCTAGAAGAAGAAGCTTCGATTATGTCTTCTTACATTTGAATTATTCCTCCTTATTGGTAGGCCTTATTAATATTGACCTTTATTACATGGAAATATATTATTCTACCTACTTGAGGGGTTTGGTAGGTTAGGTCCCTAACATTCCCTCCCCCTTAGAAACAACCTTGTCCTCGAGGCTTGAGATGAGGAAATTGTTGTAGAATGGTAGCGGGCACCCAGGTGGCATCTTATGGAGTTGTATCTTTCCACTGAAATAACACTTCCTTGATGGTATGCTAACAAAGACGACGCTCCCGGTGGTCCAAAACTTCTTGTGGCTGTGACCAGATGGATCCTTCTTCATCCAACTCAGGAAGGTTGTTACAGGAGAATCCCCCTACGTTTAAGTGGATTTCCTCTTGGATACTAGACCCCTATAACCAAGACATAAAGGTGCAAATGTTGAGCACTAACAGTCCTTCTAATGAAGCTAAACTAGTCAAGGAATAAGAAGAAAGGAATATAAATACCTTTAATAAAATTTGTCATTTCTCAATCCAAGATGATCTTGATCTCCAAGTTCTTCAGAAAATCCTACAATCGAAGGAACAACAAAGAAAAAACATACTTCCTATTACTACCATGATTAGCTTTGAAATAGATCTATCAAAAATAACAAATTCTTGAAACATACACGAATTTCAAGGAAACAGGCCAAGCACATATATATATTAATGAAAACAAAGCAAAGTGATTACAACTATATATGTAGATGCAATAGCTTCATAAAGCTCTCTTTGTCCAGACCCTTGCTCAAAATTTCCATGATTAGAATGAATGTAACTTGCACTGATAAATCTCGCTTATGAGATCATAAGTTTAATGCCTTCAATGTCTCCCACTTTCACCATGAAGAGGCCTTCTTATATAGGCTTGGAGACGCCTAACCATCTTAGAGATTCTTGGGATAGGTTGAGGATCTTTCTCCATCAGTTGTGGATCCTCCCTAAGATCTATCCTAGACCTCAGATTCGAATCCAACAAACTCCAGAGATGAGGGGAATTTATCTCCGATTTTACTCAAGAGTCCAAAATTCTCTCAAACAGGCCAACGCTACCTTAAAATGGGGAACAAAGTGTTGCAACACTCCCCCAAAGGAGGGAAGGGAGAACTAGCACTCCCTGACAGTGGGCAAGGGAGTGCTGGCCTCCAAAAATGACTTTTGAATGGTTTTTTCCATGGTAAAATCTTTGTAATATTTGTCAAGTGATTTCTCCTTCTTAAACTAGTTTTTGAAGGTGTCTTAAGTGTTCTTGTAATGTTGTTAGAGACACAACATAGGAAATATGATAGTATGATGCTTGCGACACTTGCGACACTTAAGGCTAAAATGTGACACTTGTGACACTGGTAATGACGACAATAGGTCATCATTGGAGTGAGTAATTTTGATGTGTAACATATTTCCCCCCAAAGTGCGAAGTTAGAAGATGTGATGACTAAAGTACTTTGTAGACTTTTTTGAGCAAGGGTATGGACTCAGATAACCTGGTAGAACCTGCACACAACCATAAAACAAATGTTATTACATGTTTCAAATGCAAGGCATGCATACCTATGCTTGAGTGATAAAGACTTTCAAGGTATGGCCGCCATAAAATACATTGCGGATCCATAATTATATTATCAAAGAGTATAGCCACTAAAGATACAATGTGGATCTATACTTCCATGACATGAACTAATCGTAGCCATGAAAAATAAATTGTGGATCCATGAGACAACAATACATAGCCACAAACCAATACAAGGTGGATCTATGTGAAAGTGTGTGTGTCAATATTCAAGAGAAACTCCATCGCAACCTGGGTAAAGTATATACCAGAGTGATCACTCAACCCAGGGTATTCTTACTGATCCCAATGTGGTATGAATCTAACCATGTGAATAGATGTCCTTATGTTGAATATGGTGAAGACCACTTGATTACCAGTGAATGAGGTAAATCGTTAACAAGTGCGAGGGAAATCACCATTGATTTCAATGATTCCCAACGTACCCTAGTACATTCTAGTGAATGTGAATAAATGAGCTGAAGTTGAACATTCATGGAATCACCCAATCATAGGTCAATGACGTAAACCCACTGTCCAAATCGAGGAGGCCTGCTATTGAGGCATCCAGGTCCCAAGTTACTAACTGGTTTCTAAGTCTAGTTCTTGGATAATGTGTTGAATTCGACAGGAACAGACTTGTCAAAGGAGGGCCTCGATGTATCCCCCATCAACGACATGAAACAAAAACAAAGATGTAAATTGGTGGATCAAATGAACATGGACTGACACAAGTGTTGAAACAAGAAATTTGTGATGGTTGACTCTTGAGGAAGATACTTCCCTTGAACACTAAGGCAGAACAACAAAAACATGACATGGACCAAAACATGATGATGCAATGGATATTGTGACTTTTGTCAGGTGACCCAAAGGAGTAAGAAAACTCAGAGGATTGGTTCAGTGAACAGGTTCAGCGGATTAAAATGCATGCAAAGACAAAGTGTCGTGTTCAAGGGCGACCGTAAGAGTGACTTGTAATGTTTTCAAAAACTGTTTGGCTTCCCTCCTTCAAAATTCCCCCCCATCCAGATAGACGAGTACCTCTTTTTTATTTAACGAGCTCGAGGAGGGTAACACATGCTCGATATAACTCACCTTTGGTAAGTCCCTGTTCCTTTATTTAACAAACTGGAACAAGTAAGGGTTCGGTCTCATATGGGCCCTTCAATGTATGATTGTTTAATGAGTCCAAAGAAGGTAAACTCAGTGATTTTTCATTGTTAGAGAGTCTGAAAAGAACTTAAAGACGACTCCAGTGTTGTCCTTTTCCATAATGTTAGTCTCGTTAGGCCAAAAAAGAGATAAATTATCACTTGAAATACGCCCTTTCAAACCATTTAATGAGTGGAAAAGGAAGCAAGATCACTTGGCAATATTTTCACGTTTAGAGAGTCTGAAAAGATCTCAAAGACGACTCTAGGGTGTTCCTTTTTCGTGTATCCATGTGAGCCCAAAAAAGAGATAAAAGGTTTCTCGGTGTGTTCTCGTGTTTTTTAGAGCATGAGAACGAACAAAAGACCATGATCATTAATGTGAAAAGATAAAAAATTGAATGCAACTGTTTCAAAACCTTCCATGAAAAAAAAATGCACACCCAGGGTATTAAAAATGCCTCCAAAATATTTCTCAAAAACCCAAAATAACTATGCTTTGGCAAAAAATGAAATTTTATCAATAGTAATATGGGGTAAAAATATATTTTACCATTTCATTTGTGTAAAAATTTGTAGCAGTGGAGAAATTGAGCTTTGGAGGGGGGATCTTGCTTTGTTTGGTGCCAGAGAGCACGGTCAGCTATCTTTGTCGTCGTCTGGATTAGGTTGGTTCTCTTCTTCCTCTCTTCAATTTACATCGTTTACATTTTGTTTTTAGGAAATGGTTGAGTCTTAAAAACAATGCCCTGGGAAGTCTCAAGCGCCCAAAAAGGGCTTGACGCTCCTCTAGAATTTGAGGGGGAGTGCTACTCGATTTTTCCAATGCCCCTACAAGCTGGTAAGAGGGCGCCAATGCTCTAATGTGGGAGTGAGAGGAGCGCTGCTCGAAGTGCACAAGAAAAATTTCACAAAAACGCCAACGCTTCTCCAGAAGGGTAATGGGGGCATTAGGAAGAATTGGCAGCGCCCTGGCTAGATTCCTGAGGGAGAATTGGCACCATGAATAGAGTGTAAAGGGGGCATTGGCATCCTATGTAGAGCATAAAATATTTTTTAAGTTTTAAATTTCCCAAAAATTGTCAAAATAGCATGACTAATGACTTTTTCTTGTTGTTGATTGTAGGTAAATTTGACAAAAGTCATGATCGAGTGGAAAGAAAGAGAGCATGATCTCTATGACATGGTTGTGTTGCAAAGTCGCTGATCAAGGGACGCATTGAGGAACTTCGGTCTCCTCAAGTTCTTCAATATGAAAAAGATGAAGAATGAGGTTCTTCTTCTCGAGTATATGATCGGTTTGTGGAATGTCGTGGAGCAAGGATTCCAAATTGGGACACAACTTTTCACCATTGATTTGGAATATGTGTACTTCTTGACCGACCTCTCAAAAAGAGGGGCCCCCGCTGTTTTATCCAGACAAAGGGTACTTCCCATGCATGTAGACGAGTACTTAGAAAACCATTGTGTCCCAGGATCTAGACTGGTGGGAGGTAGGATCGCAATCAAAGACATGAGGGATCTACCCCTTTGATCCATTCTATTTTCCATTATGAGTATAGCAGGAAGTACTAGCTCGCACTTAGTTTGAATATCACAGGTAGTCTATGGTTTATAGTGTCTAGAGCCAACACTATTTAACTAGAGTGCAGGGTTCCTTCATAATGTGAATGAATAGATTTTTAGGTGTAGAGCAGGGAAGTAGAAGCAATTCAGATATGGTTCATTTCTGGTTTCGTTCTTCTTAGAACACATTCCTCATATGCAACCTCAGATTGCATTAGCAGTATGGCTGGTGGGAGAACCACGTATGGAATGTTGGACTAGTCTATCTCTGAGGCTAGGAACAGAGTCAGAGTTTAGGTTCACTGGTGACTTCTTCGCTTGGCAGAGACGCCAATTGATTGTGATAGAAGACTTCCCATACATCGGATTGGATTTCTAGGGGAGCATGGACCTCTTACATCCATATTGGGTGGAGTGGGACTCATTACGTAAGAAAACAAAAATAATCTTGTCAACTATTTTTTGATTTTAAAAATATATTATTTTTTGGGGGTACTTAGAAGAGTTTTTAACATACGTATGTTTCATTGTGCAGATAGGGGAGCAACACATCCGATAGACACACCGACACTGGGGTGTTGCAGGGATGCTCAGATAACAGTAGATCATGAGGTATCTGTAGGGGGTCTCCGAGAGGTTGAGACAAATCTTCGTGGTCTCACGATGGGTGTCCCTCCCCTTAGGAGGTAGGATGTACCTTTGCACTTGCAGAGACACACAGTGGAAGTCCCTAAGGGTATTAACTCCTTAATAAGATGAGCAACTTGTGCGGTAGTGTGCTACTTAGAGCACAATGTGATGCGGGAGGACTAGGACCTCTCTGATATTTTTTGTATAGTATGTATGATGATGTTATGGGCATGAAGACCCAACATTTTTCCCTTCTATGTACTTTTTGATGTAATTGAACATTTTTTGTCATGCCGTATATATACACATATCTGTTTTTTTATGGTGCCAAAGGATGTTTGAAAATAATGATGTCTTTTTGTGATGCATTTTATGTGATGTATGATTTATTTCCTTTATGAAACCTCATCTATGTGTGAGATACCGATCCATGATGTAATTGGCTAACGAATCTGACGTTGTATTAAGTTCTCTTAGTATGTTTCTGTATTTGATAAAATAAAAAATTCTTTCAAGACGACGAACTCATAGATGGAAACGTAATAGGATAGGATTGCGAATAGCGTAGATTTGATTAAGTTGACAGACTACAAGTTGAGAGTCTAGGTTAATGATCATATGAGATATACCTAGCGAGGAGGCTTTAGTTAAAAGTCTGGTGAAAACATGATATTCTTCCATGTTGTTAGTTGTCGATCCTAAGCAAATGCCTCCTTAACTCACCAACTCGTCATAGTTGTAAATGACCCAAGCTACGAAAGCAATGTTCTGGGTGTGTCGACTAGCACCATTTCTAAACCCGATAAAGATAGGAAAGAAAGATTTCATCTATGCATGGAAACACAAGACACAGTATGAGCGGCTAAGGAAAAACTCGTTCAAGCAAGAGAAAAGACACACCAAACTAAAAATACAATAGTGTACAAAGAATGCATGCTAGATGTTCTATGCATATTACTTCTTAAGGTAAATCCTGTTTTTGGGCTCACCCAGGGAGATTTCATCGTAATCAACTAGCTCATAGGTGCCTCTATGCAAAACACGTTTCATGATGTAAGGACCATGCCACAAAGGTTATAACTTACCTGTCCCTAACTAATCATGAGCCTGGTCGTAAACACGGACTAAGTCTCCTTCTGGAAAAGTACGAGGATGGACGAATTTTTCATATTGATTCTTGATTCACTTTTGATACGTCTCGTTAACGAGAGTGACATCACAACGTGTTTCATCCAACCTGGTTAGGTGTAAGAAGCGTTCTTCTTCAGTAGAAGCATGAGGCATAAGTTCTACTTTGAGTTTCAACGAGGGAATTTCGCACTCGATCGATAAAACAACTTCTATGCCATATACTAACTGGAAAGGGGTGAATCCAGTAGCAGTTTTCACTAAAGTACGGTAAGCCCAGATAGCAGAGAAAAGTTGTAGATTCCAAGATGTCTTGCTTTCCCCTACGATATGTTGAATCATGGTTTTCAGGACCTTGTTGATGGCTTCAACGTTTCCATTTGCTTGAGGATAGTATGGGGATGTGTTCTCATGGAAAAAACCCAACTTGGCATGCAAATCACTCATCCTTTGGTTTTCAAAGTGTGAACCATGATCAGTGACAATGTCTTGTGGAACACCAAAGTGAGTGATGATGTGGTTGAAGAAGAAAAGAGCTGCAGTACGACCATCATTTAGAAAGGTAGGCATAGCCTCAACCCATTTTGTGAAGTAATCGAAGGTGACGATGATGTAACCATGCCCCCCGGCTAAGTTAGGCTTACACTGAATGAAATCAATGACCCATTTGGCAAAGGGGCTTATGGAAATAATGGGATGTAGGAGAGTGGGGTGGGTGCATGTCGTTTTTTGAAAAACTTGGCAGGGTGGGCATTTTTTGACTGCCTCAATATAATCTTTGAAAATAGAGGGCCAAAAGTAGCCAACACGTAAATTTTTTTGAGTTGTATCCATCCCAGAAAGGTGATTGCCACATGCTCCAAGGTGACAGTCATTAAGAACTTGTTTAGCCTCTTCATGATTCAAACATTGTTGTAGGATAGTATCAATACCACGAAAATAAAAAGTGTCATCGATGATAAGGTAGCAACGAGAATGATGGCAAATACGACAACGCTCTTCACAAGAGATATCAGGATGAAAATGTTAGGTCTGAAGATAAAGAAGGATATCTCCATGACACAGATCAGAGTTGCTAATGAGGAACAGAGTTTCATCAGGGAGAGAATCTCTAGGATCAGTATCCTCATCAACATGGGGAAGGTCGCAGATAAGCTCCGCAAACACCAAGGATTTTTTAGCTTTGGACTTAGCAAACCCGAGATCAAATTCTTGAAGGATGGCGATCCATTTGGAATATTTCCCCCCAAGAAATTGGTGTGTCATAATGTGATACATGGGTTTAGAGTCTGCGATAACTATGGTGGTGCGCAACAAAATGTAATGACAAAATCTCTGGACAGCGATGACGACTGCCAGAGCCAACTTTTCAACATGTGAATATCGGAGCTCTAGACTAGATAGACTTTTTCTCAAATAATATATCACGTGTCCATCACCATTATCTTCCTCTTGAACTAACGCCATAGAAATAGTAGAAGTAGAGGCTACTAAGTAAAGGATATAGTCCTTTTTATAATTCAGAGGATATAGTTGGTCAATGCATTCTTAAGAGAAGAAAAAGATTGTTGAGCAGTGTCATCCTAGATGAAAGGGGTGTCTTTCTACAACAATCCCATAAATCCTTTGGTAATCTCAGCGTAGTTACAAATGAAACAACGAAGAAAGTTTTCTTTCCCCTGCGAACTTTGGCGTTGTTTCAAATTATTGGGTGGAGGTAAAGCAAGGATAGCCTTGATTTTTAAGGGATCCATCCGAATCTCGTCCTTGGAAACAACGAAGCCGAGGAGTTGACCTGATTCGATAGCAAAGAAACACTTATGTGGGTTCAAATGAATGTAGTAAAACCGACATCAATGAAAAATAGCCCGTATATGACCAAAATGGTCTAATCGATTGGACGAAAGGGCAGGTAAATTGTCGAGGTAAGGTTCCACAATATGTTTTATATCGTGGAAAGCATATGACATGGCCCGTTGGAATGTAGCATCAACTTTTTTTATGCCAAATGGTAGCTTCTGATAGGCTAAAGTTCCCCATGGGTAGATGAAGGTTGTCTTATGCTGATCAACAGGTAAAATGTCAATCTGGTTCTACCCTGAGCAACCATCCATGAAAGAGAAAATCACACTACCTGCACAATTATCAATGATTTGGTCGACGAAGGGTGTAGGGTAGCTGTCTTTCGGACAAGGCTTATTGAGGTCCCTATAATCAATGCAGACATAAATGGTCCCTTGCTTCTTAGTGACCGGAACAATATTTGAAACCCATTCCATCAAAGGGACATGATAGATGAAACCAGATTTCAATAATTTCTCAACTTCTACCTTAATAGTAGTGGTATTCTTAGGATGGATCTGGTAGAGTTTATGTCGAACAGGTTTTACACGTGGGCAAGTTTTGATCTCATGCACAATGATTGAAGTATCGATCCCTGACATTTCTTCGTAGCTCCAAGAGAAGACATCACAAAATTATTTAAATAAAGCGGTATAACAAACCACTTCCTTGGGCAGACAATTAGCATCGAGATTAATATTTTCCATGACACCTTCCTTGATCGAAATGTCAATAACAGTCGTAGAGTTAATGTTGCCTAAATTCCCCTCAAAAATAGTATCTTGTGTAAGTATGGGTGATTGTGGAAAGTCAAGAACATTGGGGGGGGGGGAGGAAGAGTGTATATATTCCTATATTTCTTCAAGAGATGGAAGAAAAGAGGATAGATGATGGTTATCATCCCAAGGTACGTTGTCAATGCTAAGAATTTCCATAATAGATTTTTCGGATGGAAATATTTGAGAAATGTAGTCAAAACCAGACCTCAAGGAATTTAACCAAGATGGCATAGAGTAGGTGTCGGGTGCCAAGAGATGTTGGTCATACGAGGAGGGAGAGGCAGATTGAATAGAAATGTATGAAGCCTCAGCTAGACTAAGTGGCATGGTGTCACCTAGTGCATCGAACTCTAGAGGAGTAGGTACAATCTAGGGATCAGATGATTCCAAATACTGATAAGTCGTAGTCGAAATCATATTGACTATGGAAATATGATGCATGGTAGGAGGGAGTGGTCCAAGGAAGGTACCCATAAGGGTGGAATATTTTAACAAGCCTACACCAACACTTTCATACGTGATCTTGTGATCTCATAAGAAAGGAATATTGTTTGTAGCAGGAGCGCGAGCATCGAGTGTAGAAAATCTAACTAATCGACAATGACAATTTTTCCCTGATGAGGAAATTGTACACATCGAAACAATGACAAAGCAATGACATTCATAGCATAAAACCAACTTCTTTAGAGCAATAAGTTGTAATTAATGGGAGCATCGACCACCGCGATGTCAACAGAGATGGTTTTGCCGCCCAATTGGACGGATACAGACTGCAAAAGTCCATGAGGATGAAAACCTGGCCCATTGAATGTGCTCAACATCGTTGGGAATTTGTTAAGTGAGGGTGATTTTAAGTCGTTCCAACACACTAAAGACATGACACAAGCAGAGGCTCCCTCATCCAATATAGTGTGGTGAATTTGTTGATTGTGAACAACAACATCAATTTGGAAAGCAAGTTGGTGGGAGAGTCAAGACATAAAATTGTCCAGGTTAAACATGATATTGTTGGACGAATCAGGATCAAAAGTGCCAATAACAACCAAGATCGTTCTACCTTCACTGGGGAAGTGCTGTAGAAATTCTAACACAGACATAGCACACGATGCTTAAGCCAAATCTTCAACAATGTTGTAGTTATGGGTGGCACGTGAACTAGGATTAAAAGTAGATTTACGGATAGTGCTCTTAGGAGGGCATAATATAGAGTCGAACGTAGGTTTCTCGATATGGAGTGATACAGACGGAGGACTAAAGGAGGATGGTGATGGATCCTGTAAAGTACCGTTAGTGACCTTTCCTTTGTCAGGATTAACTAGTGTGTCGTAGGTCATAGAGCGTGTGGTTAAATCAATCATGTTAAATAGATAAATATGGGCACCTGTCGAGGCTTCATCATGAGAAGGGTGGTTGGAACTACCCCCTGGAGAGGGGGTTTGAGCAACCATAGATTGTTGCCGAGGAAAAGTTTGAGTAAGCATAGAGGGTTGGGAATTCCCCTTAAAACGTTTGGCCACTTCATCGTGATGTGGACAGTCTTGAGTGTAGTGATCATAATCACAAATAAGACATGGGAATTTTGGCTTCTGCTATGATTTCTTTTCAGTAGCAGGGGGTGGGTTTTGAGCTTTGAGTTGTTCATTGTTATTATTCTTCTTGGGTTTGTTCTTTGTCTTCTTCTTACCTCCAGATTGTTGTGACAGGGTAGATTTAATTGCATTCACCTCAGAGACTTGAGTTTGGGGGGAGGTAGAGGAGAGTGTCGTCGAACTGGAAGTGGGTGTTGATGCAGATCAATTTGTTGTTCTAGTCGACTGGGAAGGGGATTGGGTTTTGACGGAGTCGATGTGCAATATACAAGATATAAAAAGTATGCAGAATAGAAATAAAATGTAAGAAATGGAAGAATAACAATAATATAATTATAATAATCACCACATTAACACTTAAATGATATAAGAATAACAACAGAAAATAACACTTTGATTCCGAGAGAAATGTTCACAGGCCTCTTCGAGGGAGAAACCTCTAGTTGAGCAGAGGTATATTACAATGATATCCAAGCTAGGGTTCTCATGCCCTCGACTCCTATTTATACTAAATATGTCTATCAAAAGAATCATCTAGAGGAAGATCCTTCTAGAAGCAGAAGCTTCTATTAGGTCTTCTTACATTCGACTTATTATATTTTATTGCAAGGCCTTATTGATATTGACATTTATTACATTCGAATATATTGTTCTACCTATGTGCAAGTTAGGACCCTAACATGTCCTCCCCCTTAAAAACAACCTTGTCCTCAAGGCTTGAGATGTGGAAATTACTGCAGAATGGTAGCTAGTTCCCAAGTGGCATCTGCTAGAGTTGTATCTTTCCACTGGATTAACACTTCCTTGATGGTTCTCTGATGCAGGTGAAGCTCACACAGGTCCAAAACTAATTGTGGTTGTAGCCAAATGGATCCTTCTTCGGCTAACTCGGGCAGGTTGGTTTGAATTTGGCACTTAGTTCCAATCACCTTCTTTAAGCATGAAACATTAAAAAAAGGATGTAGCTTCGAATGACTGGGCAACACTAACTGATAGGCCACTTGTCCCACACGCTTGAGAAGTGTATAAGGACCATAAAATTTTGGCACTAGATTCTGACAATGCTCGGCCTTGAGGGAATTCTTCTTGTAAGGTTGTAGTCGAAGAAACACCTGATCCCCTTCTTCAAATTGACGTTCATAGCGACCTTGATCTGCTTGTTTCTTCATGTGATCCTGTGCCATGAACAAATTCTCTTTGAGGGTATGAAGAATAGCCTCTCGAACTGTAAGTGTTTGGTCAACCGTCTGGACCTTCGAGACACCAGGTAAGTATGAGAGAAGTGAAGGTGGCTTCTGTCCATATACTGCTTCAAAAGAAGTCATGTGTGTAGATGTATGGTATGAAGTGTTGTACCACCATTCAACTCGGGGTAACCATTGAGCCCACTAATTTTCCTTTTCCAAGGCAAAACACCTCAAATATGTTTCAAAACACTTGTTGACAACTTCTGTTTGACCATTAGTCTGGGGATGATAAGTTGTACTGAGATGCAATTGGGTGCCTTGTATCTTGAACAGTTCTTGCCAAAAATTGCTTGTGAAAGCTGGGTCGTGATAAAAAAAAATAGAGTGTGGCATTCCATGAAGCTTGATGACCTGATCCATGAACATTTGAGCCACCGTGGATGCTATAAACGAGTGTTGAAGAGCACATAAATGAGCATACTTAGAAAGGTGATCAACAACCACCATGATGACTGATTTATTTCCTGATTTGGGTAATCCTGTAATAAAATCCATAGAGATGTCCTTTCAAATAGTAGGGGTAATCGAGAGCAGTTGTAGTGTGCCCAGAGATTTGACTGTTTCTCCCTTGATGCGTTGAAACACATCACATTCAGAAAAAAAATTACGAATTTCCTGTTTCATACCATCCTAGAAAAATGAACGTTTGACCCTGTCATAGGTTTTGGTTAACCTGGAGTGCCTCGTTGTTGGTGTAGCATGAAGCTCAGGAAGTACTGTGGATTTATTCTTTGATTGTTTACTTAAATGCAAAAGACCTCTGTATCAAATTTCATCATGGAGCCAAGAGTACCCTGGGGGAGCTGGAGCATTGGACTGCAATTGTTGGATCAATTGCGAACTTTTGGGATCTTGTAGCCATTCCTAGAGAACGGCTTGGAGACAATCTGGTACAATGAAGGAAAGATAAAAAAGAGATCCTTCATCTTAATATTTGTGGGAAAGTGCATCCACAATTACATTTTCTTTTCCTTTCTTGTAAATGATCTCATAATCATAGCCAAATAGCTTGGTCACCCATTTTTGTTGCTTCGGGGAGGAAATGCGTTGTTCCAAAAAATACTTGAGGCTTTGATGGTCTATCTTAATTTGGAAGCATTTCCCCAATAGATAAGGGTGTCACAAATCAATGACATGCAGAATAGCCAACATTTCCTTTTCATAGATAGATTTGCCCAGATTTATTTCAGATAGTTGCTTGCTTGTAAAGGCCAAAGGCCGACCCTCTTGCATAAGGACAACACCAATTCCTTTCCCTGAAGCATCACATTCCAAGACAAAGGTATTTGTGAAATCAGGAAGGGCCAAAAATGGAGTGGTGCACATGGCCATCTTCAAGGTTTGAAAATCTTGAGCAGAAGATGGAGTCCAAGTGAAAGAGTCCTTTTCTAGGAGAGCAGTGAGAGGTGCTACAATCTTTCCATTATTCTTAACAAACTTGCGATAATAACTTGTTAAGCCCAGAAATACATGAAATATTTTGAGATTCTTTGGTTGAGGCCAGTCTTGCATAGCTTCAATATTTTTAGGATCCACCCTGACGCCATCCTTGCCAACCAGATGACCCAAGTACTATACTTCTGAGGTGCCAAAAGCACATTTAGACTATTTTAGTAAAATTTGGTGTTGAGAGAGTAGATGGAGAACTCTATCCACATGAGCAAGACGTTTTGTCTAGGTCTTACTATAGATGAGGATATCATCAAAGAAAACTAAGACAAAATGACGGAGAAAAGGATGAAAGACATGATTCATGAGGCTTTGGAAGGTGGGGGGGGCATTACACAAGCCAAAGGGCATGAACAACAACTCATAGTTGCCCTCATGAGTTCTAAAGGCAGTCTCGGGAATGTCTGCCTCTTTCATATGTATCTAGTGGTAGCCCGAACGAAGATCAATTTTAGTAAAGAATTGGGTGCCACTCAATTCATCCAAGAGGTCATCAATGACAAGAATGGGAAATTTGTCTTTAATGGTAAGTTTGTTGAGGGCACGGAAGTCAGGACACATTCACCAAGAACCTTCTTTCTTCAGGACCATGACCACAGGAGAAGAGTAGGGGCTCATACTAGGGCGGATAACGCCTGCATTAAGGAGTTCCTCGACCATTTTCTCAATTTCATTTTTTGGGGAAAAGGGGTGACGATACAGACGGATATTGGGGGGAAGGATTTCAGGTACAAGGGGAATGGAATGATCATGAACACCATGTCAAGGAGGGAGTTCCTGTGGAGTGGAGAAGACCACTTGATGTTTATAAAGAATGGCTTGGAGGTCTTGTGGCACTGAGGGTGTTTATGTTGCTTGTATGGCATGGAGTTGGTAAATAACACAATAATGACCCTTTTTGAGAAGCTTTTCCATGCGATGGGAACTAATGATCTCAGGTGAACTGACGATGATGCCTTGGAACTTATATTGGTGGCCCTCCTGGTCAAATTGCATGGTCAATTCCTTAAAATCCATGAGAATGGGACCCAAAGTCCTTAGTCAGTTTGCACCCAACAAAATGTCACAACCGCCCATGTCGATAGAAAACATATGAGATTTCAGGTGGGAGTCACCGATTTGGAGACACACATTTTCACAACACCCTCCACATTTCATGGAGCCACCATTGGCAATCATGATTTGGAAATTATTGACAACATGGATGTAGCAATGAGTTTCTTGGGCAATGCGGTGATGAATAAAATTATGGGTGTTTCCACTATCAACCAGAATGATGACCTTCTGATGCTTGATGTAACCGATTATCTTGAGGGTTCGGGGAGTGGAGAAGCCAGTGAGAGCATTGAGGGAAATGACCAGTTCTACTTTGGGAGGGTCTAAGGGAGGGGCTATGTTAGGGGTTTCAGATGAATCAGATACAAGGGGAGTTTCAACATCCTCTTCCGAAATATCTTCGGAGATGGCCATAAAAATATTTTGTTCGTTACACTTGTGGCCCGAGAAATATTTGTCATCACAATTATAACAAACGCCTTTGAGTTGGCATTCAGCCATTTCAACCCTGGTCTACTTTTGGATCTTTAGTGGAGTGGAGGGAGTAGTGGGATTTATTGGTTTAGGGCGAGGGATAAAGAAGGGTTTTCGGTTTTGAGAACATACCACCTGTTGTGCTTCTTTATCTCTTTTAGTAGCCTCCACCCAAATCTGAGGCTGATCCATGAGGACATGGGCCCAAATCTCATCCTTGAGGCCACTGGTAAAACATTCTCGGAAAAAGGCATCAGACATGCCCTCTGTCCGAAAAGTTAGGTGCTCAAATGTAGTTATAAATTCTTCTACCATTCCTGATTGTTTCAACTTTGTCAAATGACCCAAATGGTTGGTATCAGTGTCAAAGTGTTCATAAATCTCTTCCACAAAGTGTGTCCAAGCAATATACCCTTGACGAGAAGTTTTTCTCCATTACCACCATTTCCAACGTTCTTGATCTAGATGGAGAACATCATATCGGAGTTTGGCCAAGGCATTTGTAATGTTGTATAAAGAGAAATAATGTTCCATTTGGGTTACCCAACCAGTGCTGTCTGAGCCATCAAATTTGGTCACTTCCACTTGTGGAAGACGTAGGTCACATTGAAAGTGATGGTTCTGAAAGTTATGGGAATGAGAGGAATGTTCACCTTCGGTATGTGGAGGTAAGGAAGAGGAAGGGTTATCTGTAGGGATATGCAGTTTGGTGCTGAGTGACAAAAAGACAGATTCAAGATGGGTGGTGAGGTATTTTTCGATTTCCTCCAT
>SNQJ01S0027196.1:153901-179162 GCA_010110895.2 Picea sitchensis
TCGACTCCAAATTGCAAGAAAAAAGAGTTACTCAAAGTAAGGAAAAAACGTCAAAACTCCAAACAAAATATAATCAATTCTCATAAATCAATAGGTTGTTGGCCAAAACAAGGACACAATGAGATGGTAGTAAACTTGAGCAGGTGAAAATAACAAAAAAGGACTCAAAGATCAACTCCCCACAAGGTTTTTACAGAAAAAAGACCAGTGCTCTGGTGTCAAGGGCACTAGAGCGTTGCAACTCTCTATGAGAGGCTGCAAGGGAGTGTCAACGCTATGGTAGTAGAGGTAGGGGAGCGTTGGGCTTTCAGAAAGTCAAAAAATTTCCCATAACTCAAAATAAATCAGGAAAACCAAAAATTGAGTGTGTATGGAATGAATTTAAGACCCAACAACACATCTAAGAATCAGAGACACAACGAGAATAAGATATGAAGGTGAGAAAAGGCCAAAAACAAGACCAAGGAAGGAAACCAAAACTGAAGGCTTCGATCCCCAGTGGAGTCGACAATTTATGTTACAAGAGAATCCCCCTGCGGACAAGTGGATTTCCTCTTGGATACTGGAGACCTATAACCAAGACAAAAAGGTGCAAATGTTGAACACTGAAATTCCTTTTATTGAAGCTAAACTAGTCAAGGAATAAGAAGAAAGGAATATAAATACCTTTAATAACGTTTTTCCTTACTCGATCCAGGTTGATCTTGATCTCCAAGTTCTTAAGAAAATCCTGCAATCGAAGGAACAACAACGACAAAACATACTTCCTATTCCTACCATGATTATCTTCGGAATAGATCTATCAAAAAGAACAAATTCATGAAACATAAACGAATTTGAAGGAAATAGGCCAAGATCATATATATATATTAATGAAAACAAAGCAAAGTGCTTATAAGCATAGATGTAGATGCAACAGCTTCACCAAGCTCTTTTTGTCTAGACCCTTGCTCAAAAGTTCCACGATCAAAATGACTGTAACTTACACTGATAAATCTCCCTTATGAGATCATAAGTTTGATGCCTTCAATGTCTCCCCCTTTCACCATGAAGAGGCCTCCTTATATAGGTTTGGAGAGGCCTAACCATCTTAGAGATTCTTGGGATAGGTTAAGGATATTTCTCCATTAGTTGTGGATCCTCCCTAAGATCCAGCCTTGACCTCAGATTCAAGTCCAACAAACTCCAGAGATGAGGGGGATTTATCCCTGATTTTACTCAACAGTCCAAAATTCTCTCAAACAGACTAGATCTCCCTTAAAATGGGGCACAAAGTGTTGCATCTCTCCCTAAAAGGATGGTAGGGAGCAGTGGCACTCCTTGACAGTGGGCAGGGGAGCGTTGGCCTCCAAAAATGACTTTTGAATGGTTTTTTCCATGGTAAAATCTTTGTACTCTTTGTTAAGTGATTTCTCCTTCTTAAACTAGTCTTTGAAGGTGTCTTAAGTTTTCTTGTAATTTTTTTCGAGACATGACATAGGAAATATGACAGTATGATGCTTGCGACACTTGCGACACTTAAGGCTAAAATGAGACACTTTTGACACTAGTAATGATGACAATAGGTCATCATTGGAGTGAGTAATTTTTATGTGTAACAAAGGTTGGTTTCAGTTTGGCACTTAGTTCCAATCATCTTCTTTAAGAAAGAGACATGAAAAATAGGAAGGAGATTACAAAGATTGGATAAAGCTAACTGGTAGGCCACCTTCCCAACGCACTTGAGAACTGTATAAGGACCATAAAATTTGGGTGCCAGTTTCTGACAATGTTCATCCTTGAGTGAATTTTTCTTATAAGGTTGCAGCCGAAGAAATACCTGGTCTCCTTCAACAATTTATCGTTCTAAGAAACCTTGATCAAATTGTTTCTTCATGTGATTCTGAGAAATGAAACAATTCTCTTTGAGGGTATGAATAATAGCCTCGTGAACTGTAAGTGTTCAGTCAACCTTCTAGACCTTTGATACACCTGACATGTAAGAGAGAACCGAAGCTAGCTTTTGGGCATATAACTCTTCAAAAGGAGTCATGTGAGAAGTTGTATGGTAAGAAGTGTTGTACCACCATTCAACTAATGGTAACCATTGAGCCCATTGATTTTTCCTTTCAGATTAAAAACACCTCAAATAAGTCTCTAAACACTTATTCACGACTTTAGTTTGACTATCAGTCTGGGGATGATAGGCGATGTCGAGATGCAATTCAGTGCCCTGGATTCTGAACAATTCTTACCAAAAATTGCTTATCAAAATTGGATCTCGATCAGAAAAAATAGATAGAGGCATGTCGTGAAGATTGAATATATGATCCATCAAAAGTTGAGCCACAATTGAGGCTATAAATGGGTGTTGAAGAGAACAGAAATGAACATACTTGGAAAGACGATCCACAACCACCATGATGACATAATTATTTCATGATTTAGGTAATCCCACAATAAAATCCATAAAGACGTCCCTCCAAATAGCGGGTGGAATCATAAGCGGTTGGATTGTGCCAGGAGGTTTGATGGTTTTTCCTTTGTTGCATTGAAAAACATCACATTCTTCTACAAAACTGAAAACTTCCTTTTTCATACCATCCCAGAAAAAAAAACGTTTCACCCAGTCATTGGTTTTGGTTAACTCTGAATTCCCAGCTGTTGGAGTAGCATGAAGCTCATAAATCACCGTGGATTTAAGTTGTGACTGTTTACTTAAATACAAACGACCTTTGTAGAGAATTTAATCATTGTGCCAAGAGTACCCTGGGGAAACTAGAGAGTTGGATTTTAGTTGTTGGATCATATGTGATATTTTAGGATCATGTAGCCATACTTGGCACACAACTTGGATCCAATCTGGTACAATGAAGGAGAGGGAAAAAAGAGACCCTTCATTTTCATATTTTCGAGAAAGAGCGTCAACAACCACATTTTCTTTGCCTTTATTGTAAATTATCTCATAATCATAACCAAAGAGGTTAGTTACTTATTTTTGTTTCTCTGGGGAGGAAGGTCGTTGCTCCAAACAATACTTGCGTTTTTGATGATCTCTCTTAATTTGGGAGTGTTTTGCCAGGAGATAAGGGTGCCAAAGATCCACTGCATGAAGAATAGATAACATTTCCTTTTCATAGATTGATTGGCCCAAATGGCATTCAAACAATTGTTTGCTAGTAAAGGCCATAGGTCTTCCTTCTTGCATTAGGAAATCTCCAATTCCTCTACTTGAGGCATCACATTCGAGGAAAAAGGTTTTTGTGAAATCAGGAAGGGCCAAGACCGGAATAGTGCACATAGTTGCCTTCAAAGCTTGAAAATATTGATCCACCATGAGAGTCCGAGTGAAATAATTTTTTTTAAGGAGAGAAGTGAGAGGGGATGCAATCTTCCCATAATTCTGAACAAACTTGCGATAATAGCCGGTTAAGCCCAAAAAACTAGACAATCTTTTGATAGTCTTGGGGGGAGTCCAATCTTGCATTGCTTCAATCTTTTTAGGATCCACCTGGACACCAACCTTTCAAACAATATGACCCAAGTACTCTACTTCTAAGGCTCCAAAATCATATTTAGAGAGTTTTATGAAAAGTTGGTGCTCTGAGAGTAGATGGATAATTTGATACACATGGGAAAGACGAGATTTCCAAGTTTTACTATAGATGAGAATATCATCAAAGAAAACTAAGAAAAAATGACAGAGAAAAGGATGGAAGACATGATTCATGGGGCTTTAGAAGGTGGAGGGGTCATTACACAAGCCAAAGAGCATGACCAATATCTCATATACACCCTCATGAGTTAGAAAGGAATTATTGGGTATGTCAGGTTCTTGCATACATATATGGTGGTAGCTAGAACACAGATCAACTTTAGTGAAGTGCTGAGCACCACTTAGCTCATCCAAGAGATCATCAATGATAGGAATGGGGAACGTTTCATTGATGGTGAGGTTATTGAGGGCACGAAATTTGGGACACATGTGCCAAGTACCTTATTTCTTAAGTACCATGACCACAGGGGCAGAATAAGGGTTGGTACTGGGGCGGATAACACCTTCTTGCAACAATTCCTAAACTATTTTCTCAATTTCATTCTTTTGGGAAAAGGAGTGACGATAAGGGAGAACATTGCGAGGAAGACTTCCAGGAACAAGGGGAATGGAATGATCATGAACACCAAGAGAAGGAGTAAGTCCCTGAGGGGTGGAAAAAACAACTTGATGTTTGGAATGGATAGCTTGGAGATGAGGATGCACAGAGGGCGTCTCAACGACTTGAATAGAATGGAGTTGAGAAATGATACCGGAGTGGCTTTTCTTGAGGAGATTTTCCATACGATGGGAACTAATGATATCAGGAAAATGAGCCGTGAGACCTTGGAATTGATACCTTTGTCCTTCCTGTTAGAATTGCATGGTTAATTCCTTAAAATCCATAAGAATGGGACCCAAAGTACGCAACCATTCAACACCTAGCACAATGTCACAACCTCCCATGTCAATGGAAAACATATGAGCTTTCAGTTGGTAATGTTTGATTTGAAGACGAACATTTTCACAATGCCCACAACATTTCATGGACCCACCATTAGCTATCATGATTTGAAAATTATTGAAATCACGAATATAGAAATTGCTTTCCTGGGCAATGCGATGATGAATAAAATTGTGGGTCCTACCACTGTCAACAAGGATGATGACCCTCCCGTGCTTAATGTATCCAATCAGCTTGAGTGTTTGTGGGGTCGATAAGCCAATGAGGGAATGCAAGGAAAAAAAGTGGGTCAACGTTAGGTGAGTCAGTAGGTTCCTGGGTGGCATCGAGAAGGGAGGGTTCTTCAACCAAGGGAACTGCCACATCGTCTTCAAGAACATCGCCAGATATGGCCATAAATAGTTTTTGTACCTTACACTTGTGCCCCAAAAAATATTTTTCATCACAATTATAGAAAAGACCCTTCATTTTGTGTTCATCCATTTCAACCCTAGTTAGTTTACGGACCTTGAGGGGAGTGATTGGGGTGTTATGATTAACTAGTCGAGGACGAGGAGCAAAAGAGGGCCTTTTGTTTTGGGAAAAAATAACTTTTTGGTCCTCTTTAGCACATTGAGTAGCTTCCAACCAAGTTTGAGGGAGGGCCATGAGAACCTGGGATCAAATTTCATCCTTGAGACTACTAATAAAGAACTCACTGAAGAACGCATCTGACATGCCCTTTGTTCGAAAGGCCAAATGATGAAAAGCAGTGATGAAGTCTTCCATTGTGTCAGACTGTTTCAACTTGGTCAAACTACCGAGATAGTGGGTATCAGTGTCAAAGCGGGCATAGATCTCAAAAAAAAACTGGGTCCAGGCAATATACTCCCGACATGAAATATTTCACCATTGCCACCATTGCCAGCATTAAGGATCTAGATAGAGGACAACATAGCAAATTTTGGCCAACTCGTTAGTAATACAATGCAGAGAAAAATAATGCTCCATTTGAGTGACCCAAACTATAGGATCAGAGCCATCAAATTTATTGACCTCTATGTAGGGAAGATGGGGTTCATGATGAAAGTAGTTGGAATGAAAATGTGGATACTAAGAGGAATCAACAACCTCGGGTTTTGTTGATGAGGAACGATGCATAGGGAGGTTCAAAAATTGATTGACAATAGACTAGAGGGAGGTCAATTAGGTTGTGAGGTTGGTTTCCAAGTTGTCCATGCGGGAATTGGTAAAATCGATCTGAGATGTAAGATGTTTGATGGAGACATGGGCTTGATTGATGGAAGATTGGAGATCTTCGTTGTGAGTGGTGGCCATTTGGAAAGGGAAAGTGTAGGTAAGGAAAACAAATGGGTGGGTGGGACCACAAAAGAAATAATTAGAAGTGATAGGTACCACGACGATCAATGCTTGAAGGGAAATATAATGGGATAGGTGGAAAACTAGGGAAACTGGGAAGGGGTCGGTTCCATTGAAACGAAAAGGATTAAAAATGAAGGGTATGACGAAAATCAGGGAGAAAAGGGGAATCCAATGTAATATATCCCAAATAAGTGTGCTGAGGGGACCACTATACAAAATTCCCAAATGCTTAACAAGAAGAAATGCCCAAATTCTTAACAGGAAGAAATGTTTAGGAATTTCGCAACCAAAATGTAGAAGACGTTGTAGCACGACAATAGATCTTGTCGGTTCTATTTATGTTTCATTTCCAAGGGTTAGAGTATTCAAGGGTTCTATAGACAATGTTTTTCCATGTGCTATAACTCTTTGATATACATGTGGGGTCCAACAGTAGTACGTGTCCCAATATCTCAGGGAAACAATTAAGGAGGCTAGACTGTACCGTTAGCCATACTACCTGAATACTCAGGTACTAGAGATTATCTTCCTGAGTGTTGTTCTCGATGGCACTATAGTAGTTAGGAGGCTGATCGATTTATCTATGGAGGGCTTCAAGATATCTAGGATGATCTATATATAGGTGTTGTCTGATGCACTACGACTCGGAGGGGTACCAACAGGGGTTACAAGGGTGGCCAACATATGTGCGCTTGAGTACCACTTCTGTTTCCTGCATGTATGAATCCTCGACTTCAGTTTTATGCGCATAATGACAAATCTCTTCAGCCTAAAGACGTCAGAATACGTCTCTACCCTGAAAAAATTTAACCCACAATTTTCTTCCGAATAAGGTGCTCTGATACCAATTGTAATATTCCAGTTATAAAATAGTATGCAGAACAAAAATAATTAGCTAGAAATGGTAGAGAAACAATGATATAACGAAAACAACGTCATAATAATACCAGAATAATACCAGAAAGATCACTTTGATTAATGAGAGCAATGTTCACTTGCATCTTCAAGGGGGAAACCTCTAGTAGAGCAGAGCTCTATTACAATAATATCCAAGTCTAAACTTCTCACACCCTCAATTGCTATTTATACTAAATCTATGTACCAAAAGAACAATCTAGAGGAAGATCCTTCTAGAAGCAAAATCTTCAATTAGCTCTTCTTACATTTGACTTATTTCGCATTATTTCTAGGATTTATTAATATTGACCTTTATTACATGGAAATATATTATTCTACCCACTTGAGGTGTTAGATAGGTTAGGTCCCTAAAATAGATTATAAGCTCTATAACCTACTAAGGAAATCCTTCCTCCATCTAACTCTTCATAAGAATTAGACTACTTATGTGGAGTCTTATGGAATGATGCTCTAGAGGCTATAAGCCATGTTTCACTATAAACATCAACATATAAACAAGAGATGATAAAATGCCTGTCCATTTTTTCATCATCCACCTTGCTAGTATACAAAACCATAAGGGCATCCTCTTTCTTATGTCGTCTGTAAAGAGGGAAGTTCTCTTTATTTTCCCTCTATTTTTTCATTTCTGTAACACCACTTTAGTTTCTCTCTTCTTACTCATTGATCTATCCTTGGACTTGAATTTACAATGAAACTCATTGTCTTTCCTTTCTCTAGATGTCTCTTGTAGATAACACCTCTAAATCTGAATACACTCAGGGTTTGACACACCTTGTTTCCCCATTGAATAACTAGCCCATAATGGTCTCAATCTTCGGATTATCCCCACAAAATCGACTAGTAACTATGAACAAATTCTCCCATGACTATAGTATACTAATGAGGAGAGCAATACATTGATCCTTTAAACTCCAATGATATACAATGGATGTTGACAATATGACCAATGTATCAAACCAGTTTAAATGCTCAACAAGCTTTTCTATATCCTTCTCCTTCAACACATAATCCTTTCCTCTCAACAACATCTTATTCACTAATGAATGACTTGGAAGAACACAAAGCATTAAATAGTTTCCCCCACATTTATTTTGCCAATGGAACATTATAGACATTGAAAATCACAAAATCAACAAGAATAAGACATATTGCAAATGGTTCTCTCATATGAGTCTTATCCATTCTTCATTACTTATTTTTGTGGGCCTCCTAATGGCATCAATGCACAAATATTTATATATCAACACATATTCCATCTTTATCTTCTGAGTAGTAAANGGATTATCCCCACAAAATCGACTAGTAACTATGAACAAATTCTCCCATGACTATAGTATACTAATGAGGAGAGCAATACATTGATCCTTTAAACTCCAATGATATACAATGGATGTTGACAATATGACCAATGTATCAAACCAGTTTAAATGCTCAACAAGCTTTTCTATATCCTTCTCCTTCAACACATAATCCTTTCCTCTCAACAACATCTTATTCACTAATGAATGACTTGGAAGAACACAAAGCATTAAATAGTTTCCCCCACATTTATTTTGCCAATGGAACATTATAGACATTGAAAATCACAAAATCAACAAGAATAAGACATATTGCAAATGGTTCTCTCATATGAGTCTTATCCATTCTTCATTACTTATTTTTGTGGGCCTCCTAATGGCATCAATGCACAAATATTTATATATCAACACATATTCCATCTTTATCTTCTGAGTAGTAAAGTTTTTTAAACTTCACAATATCCACGTTCATTGCCATCTTTTAGTTCTCTTTAGTTGTTTTCTTTTAGCATCATTCTTCCAATAGAGCCAAACACTTTTGTTATAGACCATCGACAAATTTAATGAGAACTTTGGATCACAACTTTTGAACCTAGATAGCTTTGATTCTAGTTATTCTAAAGATGAAGAAATAGACAAAGAAATGTATATACACAGAAGGAAACAATCCCAAGAAAACATGTAACAAGGACATTACATATTTGCACTCGACTCTATTCATATGTACACTCTCTTTAGGAAACAATCCCAAATTCTACCTGATGTTTGAACGGGTAGAATTTGGGATCATCTCATACAAAGTACCAGATTGTGAATAAACCAAATATAAGTACTAAGCCCGAGCAATGGCCTCTTCCTCGGTGAATACACCACCCATGGAGACATCACAAGAAATACTTTGATTTAGTTAACCATTCCACCAATAACTGGTCAGGAATGATTTCTTTGATCAACCTTCATCGTCGTCTCCATTCATGAATATGATCGGAGACATGAATGAAGTTAGTATGATGAAGGGAGGTCAAGAGTTCGGTACCTGTCTCATATCGAATGGGTAGTTTAAAGTGCGTGAGAAAGGACATGGCAAGGGAGTTAAAATCTTGGAAAGAAGCACGTGGAAGTTCGATATACCACTTGGTTGCTAAGCCCGTAAGTGTTTGCTGAAAAATATGTAAATGTATAGAATTGTCCATTAAGGAGTTCGAGGAAAACCATAAATGGAAAGTCATCACATGATTGTTTGGGTCTTCACGAGGTTTACCGTCAAATTTTGGAATATCGGAAGGTAATTTAGCAGGGATCACTAGGCAAAAGGGATAATGCAATATAGGATCATTGGTCAACCGAGACAAGTATGGGAGATCCAGTGTTGCGAGAAATGGTAGTTGTTGGTTAACTTGAGGATGATACTAGTGTGGCATAGGGACACCAGTAGGACCGTAAACTAGGTTGGGTGGATAATTGTATCCAGTAGGTCCTCCTACATACGATTGTTGCTGACCAAAATAAACAAGATTCGATGATGGTTGAGAAACATGTGCATATGGAGGATAACTTGATGGGTTCTGAGGATTATAAGTCGGTTGATGGGTTTTCCCATAAGGGGGATAAACATTTTGGCCATAAGGAGGATAAGGTTGTTGATGTCCTTGAGGATGTTTCCCCCCAGGGAATAGCGGATTTCCTGGAAAAGGAATGTGCCAAGGATATGGTGTCACATTCTGTCCATACAACGGGTTAGGGAATCCAGTCTGATATTGCCCCCCAAGTTGAGATTGTGTCCCCATTTGATTTTGACTCCCAAATCGAGGTTTCCCCCTAGCATGAGGGTGATTGCCCAGAGGGATCTGAAAACCAGAATTGAATGAATGACCAGAGGCTCCAACCGGATTAGATCCACCAAGACCAGCTCCTCCAAATAAAGGTGTAGGGATAGAACCTCCAGGTGTAACCTGGGTAGTGTTGGTAATTGAAGCATTCAAAGCTATGTACCCAAGTGGAACTGAAAGATTTGGTCTAAGTGGCACTCCAATCAGAGCCTGGGATGGTGTCACATTTCCGATGGGGATTGTAGCAACATGCGAGACCATAGTGGAATGGGCCATATGGATACTATGTTCCAAGTGAGAACCAATCACTGCAATGGTGATGACATTACTTGTCATACTAGTAAAGTGATTTAAAGGTACCATATAACTAACAAACGTGTCAGGAACTTGTGATTCCATAGTTCGATTGAGACTTGCTCCTAGGTTACTGTATATATCACGTACTGTCAAAGGGACAAAACCAAAACTAGAGGTTCCAACATTATGAGTCGGGGTCCTAAATGGTTCACTTTGGAAAAAAGGATCCTCTACTCTAGATCCTGCGTTAGGTATGGTGGGTACTTCGGTATCCTCAATAAAAACAACCTCTCCAGATGAGTTCACCCACAACAGATGCGGTTCTCGCCTAATACTCAAAGTTGGGTTGATTCGAAAAGCTTCCAAAGAATTGGAAATAATTAAGAATTGTTCCAAAGAGTGTGTGCTTCCAACTTCAGAGCCTAGTTCGTTATGAGCCTCAAGAGGGCCTTCTGAAGAGTTGGGAAGAAAATTTAGATAACCCTTAGGATCTTCTAGGGGTAACCCTTGCATCTAACATGAAAAATGAAGGTCGATGTTGCTTGAGCTAAGTAATGAAAAAAAAAAAAAATCTATGGCTGACTAACAAAAAGAAATAGCATACGCTAAGAAATCTAGGAATCAAACCAAGCAAACAAAACCTTTTGTCCATGATCATACTAGTTGGTGATGAAATCCAACGTTGCATGATCAAGTCAAGAAGGGGCTAGTATATGAGTGGGTGGAATAGTTACGATGGCAAACTTCTTAACAGACTTACACCTTGGTGCAAGATTACACACAGTAATTGTGGATTTACCCTCAAAGGAGCCCAAGCGAGTTTGACCAACATCTGTTCCAGGTATAGTGAGACTTACCTTCACTGTCATCTTGTCTAAGAACATAAATATTATGGCTACTAAGGACACCAACTCGTAGTCATCCCCTGGGTAGGTAAAGTTGAAAGTCCATTCTGAACATATGTGTAGGATAACAAGTCTGAAATCCTTCAAGATAGCCGAGGACAAGTGGACCTGTAGAACTCCAGAGGACCCCGAACGGATTCAAAATTCATGAAGCACTGAGACCAAATGAAAACAGTTGAACCTCAAGAAGAACCCCCAATATACGATTTGAGTACTACGAATGGTTGAACCACAGAGGGATAATCTCTATAACTCTCCTGAACATGACCTCGTGCTTAACCCTTGTGTGAGAGGGGGATCCCAGAAATCCTATAAGACAATTGGATTTTCTCTCCCTATCGCAAGATGCTAATGTTTGTTTTGAATGCTTTGGAGAGTTGTACTCACAGCCTAATCCAAAGCACTAATCCTAGTCTAATGTTGGTGGAAGATTCTCAAAACAAAAAGTTCTAGATCAATCTTAATTATCGTTAATTTTGGAGTTGTTCTTTAGCCAGGGGTGTATGAAAGTGAAACTGATGGTATTATGACTCAATTCCCAAAAAAATGCACAAGAAATGATAAGCAATATTTTTTTTCATTGAATGTCTATTTAAGGGTAGGGGAAGGAAATTTTCCTTTCACTGTCAAACACTAAGATGCAATAACCTCATGCAACTGTTTCTCAATCAAGAATCCAATATGATGCTAAAATATTCAGGAATTTGTTCTAATATCCAAAAACCAATCATGAAAATATATCCTTTTGTTTATATGTGAAGGATAATCAACTTGATGTAAAGTTTCCTATCTCAATTGGATTTCAAGATCTGTGAGATTTAGACAATCAGAAGAAAACTTCACATAAACAAAACAGACTCTCGTTGTGGTCAAACAAGAAACACAAAGAAACCCAAATTGAAAAAACAAAATCTCAAAATAGAAGAAAATGCTTGAAAAAATGGCCTCATAGATCAAATGGAATGGTGCACAGATCTCTGAATTCCCTCACAACTACTTTCATTCAATCAGATAAGTGAAAAAGTAGTGGGTCGACTCCAAATTGCAAGAAAAAAGAGTTACTCAAAGTAAGGAAAAAACGTCAAAACTCCAAACAAAATATAATCAATTCTCATAAATCAATAGGTTGTTGGCCAAAACAAGGACACAATGAGATGGTAGTAAACTTGAGCAGNTCGACTCCAAATTGCAAGAAAAAAGAGTTACTCAAAGTAAGGAAAAAACGTCAAAACTCCAAACAAAATATAATCAATTCTCATAAATCAATAGGTTGTTGGCCAAAACAAGGACACAATGAGATGGTAGTAAACTTGAGCAGGTGAAAATAACAAAAAAGGACTCAAAGATCAACTCCCCACAAGGTTTTTACAGAAAAAAGACCAGTGCTCTGGTGTCAAGGGCACTAGAGCGTTGCAACTCTCTATGAGAGGCTGCAAGGGAGTGTCAACGCTATGGTAGTAGAGGTAGGGGAGCGTTGGGCTTTCAGAAAGTCAAAAAATTTCCCATAACTCAAAATAAATCAGGAAAACCAAAAATTGAGTGTGTATGGAATGAATTTAAGACCCAACAACACATCTAAGAATCAGAGACACAACGAGAATAAGATATGAAGGTGAGAAAAGGCCAAAAACAAGACCAAGGAAGGAAACCAAAACTGAAGGCTTCGATCCCCAGTGGAGTCGACAATTTATGTTACAAGAGAATCCCCCTGCGGACAAGTGGATTTCCTCTTGGATACTGGAGACCTATAACCAAGACAAAAAGGTGCAAATGTTGAACACTGAAATTCCTTTTATTGAAGCTAAACTAGTCAAGGAATAAGAAGAAAGGAATATAAATACCTTTAATAACGTTTTTCCTTACTCGATCCAGGTTGATCTTGATCTCCAAGTTCTTAAGAAAATCCTGCAATCGAAGGAACAACAACGACAAAACATACTTCCTATTCCTACCATGATTATCTTCGGAATAGATCTATCAAAAAGAACAAATTCATGAAACATAAACGAATTTGAAGGAAATAGGCCAAGATCATATATATATATTAATGAAAACAAAGCAAAGTGCTTATAAGCATAGATGTAGATGCAACAGCTTCACCAAGCTCTTTTTGTCTAGACCCTTGCTCAAAAGTTCCACGATCAAAATGACTGTAACTTACACTGATAAATCTCCCTTATGAGATCATAAGTTTGATGCCTTCAATGTCTCCCCCTTTCACCATGAAGAGGCCTCCTTATATAGGTTTGGAGAGGCCTAACCATCTTAGAGATTCTTGGGATAGGTTAAGGATATTTCTCCATTAGTTGTGGATCCTCCCTAAGATCCAGCCTTGACCTCAGATTCAAGTCCAACAAACTCCAGAGATGAGGGGGATTTATCCCTGATTTTACTCAACAGTCCAAAATTCTCTCAAACAGACTAGATCTCCCTTAAAATGGGGCACAAAGTGTTGCATCTCTCCCTAAAAGGATGGTAGGGAGCAGTGGCACTCCTTGACAGTGGGCAGGGGAGCGTTGGCCTCCAAAAATGACTTTTGAATGGTTTTTTCCATGGTAAAATCTTTGTACTCTTTGTTAAGTGATTTCTCCTTCTTAAACTAGTCTTTGAAGGTGTCTTAAGTTTTCTTGTAATTTTTTTCGAGACATGACATAGGAAATATGACAGTATGATGCTTGCGACACTTGCGACACTTAAGGCTAAAATGAGACACTTTTGACACTAGTAATGATGACAATAGGTCATCATTGGAGTGAGTAATTTTTATGTGTAACAAAGGTTGGTTTCAGTTTGGCACTTAGTTCCAATCATCTTCTTTAAGAAAGAGACATGAAAAATAGGAAGGAGCTTAGAAAGATTGGATAAAGTTAATTGGTAGGCCACCTTCCCAACGCACTTGAGAATTGTATAAGGACCATAAAATTTGGGTGCCAGTTTTTGACAATGTTCATCCTTGAGTGAATTTTTCTTATAAGGCTACAGCCGAAGATATACCTGGTCTCCTTCAACAATTTGTCATTCTAAGCGACCTTGATCAAATTGTTTCTTCATGTGATTCTGAGAATTGAAACAATTCTCTTTGAGGGTACGAATAATAGCCTCATGAACTGTAAGTGTTCGGTCAACCTCCTAGACCTTTGATACACTTGACATGTAAGAGATAACTGAAGGTAGATTTTGGCCATATAATTCTTCAAAAGGATTCATGTGAGCAGTTGTATGGTAAGAAGTGTTGTACCACCATTCAACTAATGGTAACCATTGAGCCCATTGATTTTCCCTTTTAGATGAAAAACACTCCAAATAAGTCTCTAAACACTTATTGATGACTTTAGTTTGACTATCAGTCTGGGGATGATAGGCAGTGTTGAGATGCAATTCAGTGCCCTGGATTCTGAATGGTTCTTACCAAAAATTGCTTGTGAAAGTTGGATCTCGATCAGAAAAAATAGATAGAGGCATGTTGTGAAGATTGAATATATGATCCATCAAAAGTTGAGCCACAATTGAGGCTGTAAATGGGTGTTGAAGAGAACAAAAATGAGCATACTTGTAAAGATGATCCACAACCACCATGATGACATAGTTAATTCCTGATTTAGGTAATCCCGCAATAAAATCCATAAAGACGTCCCTCCAAATAGCGGTTGAAATCGTAAGTGGTTGGATTGTGCCAGGAGGTTTGATGGTTTTTCCTTTGTTGCGTTGAAAAACATCACATTCTTCTACAAAAGTGAAAACGTCCTTTTTCATACCATCCCAGAAAAAAAAACATTTCACCCGATCATTGGTTTTGGTTAACTCTGAATTCCCAACTATGGGAGTAGCATGAAGCTCATAAATCACTGTGGATTTAAGTTGTGACTGTTTACTTAAATAAAAACGACCTTTGTAGAGAAGTTAATCATTGTGCCAAGAGTACCCTGGGGAAACTAGAGAGTTGGATTTTAGTTGTTGGATCATATGTGATATTTTAGGATCATGTAGCCATACTTGGCACACAACTTGGATCCAATTTGGTACAATGAAGGAGAGGGAAAAAGGAGACCCTTCATCTTCATATTTTCAAGAAAGAGCGTCAACAACCACATTTTCTTTGCCTTTATTGTAAATTATCTCATAATCATAACCAAAGAGGTTAGTTACCTATTTTTGTTTCTCTGGGGAGGAAGGTCATTTCTCCAAACAATACTTGAGTTTTTGATGATCTCTCTTAATTTGGGAGTGTATTGCCAGGAGATAAGGGTGCCAAAGATCCACTACATGCAGAATAGATAACATTTCCTTTTCATAGATTGATTGGCCCAAATGGCATTCAAACAATTGTTTGCTAGTAAAGGCCATAGGTCTTCCTTCTTTCATCAGGAAATCTCCAATTCCTCTACTTGAGGCATCACATTCGAGGAAAAAGGTTTTTGTGAAATCAGGAAGGGCCAAGACCGGAATAGTGCACATAGTTGCCTTCAAAGCTTTAAAATATTGATCCACTATGAGAGTCCAAGTGAAAGAATTCTTTTTAAGGAGAGAAGTGAGAGGGGCTGCAATCTTCCCATAATTCTGAACAAACTTGCGATAATAGCCGATTAAGCCCAAAAAACCACACAATCTTTTGATAGTCTTGGGGCGAGTCCAATCTTGCATTGCTTCAATCTTTTTAGGATCCACCTGGACACCAACCTTTCAAACAATATGACGCAAGTACTCTACTTCCGAGGCTCCAAAGGCACATTTAGAGCATTTTAGGAAAAGTTGGTGCTCTGAGAGTAGATGGATAATTTGATGCACGTGGGAAAGAGAGATTTCCAAGTTTTACTATAGATGAGAATATCATCAAAGAAAACTAAGAAAAAATGACGAAGAAAAGGATGGAAGACATGATTCATGGGGCTTTAGAAGGTGGAGGGGGCATTACATAGGCCAAAGAGCATGACCAATGTCTCATAGTGACCCTCATGAGTTAGAAAGGAATTCTTGGGTATGTCAGCTTTTTGCATACATATCTGGTGGTAGCCAGAACACAGATCAATTTTAGTAAGTGATGAGCACCACTTAGCTCATCCAAGAGATCATCAATGATAGGAATGGGGAACTTTTCATTGATGGTGAGCTTATTGAGGGCACGAAATTTGGGACACATGTGCCAAGTACCTTATTTATTAAGTACCATGACCACAGGGGAAGAATAAGGGTTGGTACTGGGGCGGATAACACCTGCTTGTAGCAATTCCTAAACTATTTTCTCAATTTCATTATTTTGGGAAAAGGGGCGATGATAAGGGAGAACATTACGAGGAAGACTTCCAGGAACAAGGGGAATGGAATGATCATGAACACCAAGAGAAGGAGTAAGTCCCTGAGGAGTGGAAAATACAACTTGATGTTTGGAAAGGATAGCTTGGAGGTGAGGATGCACAAAGGGTGTCTCAACGGCTTGAGTAGAATGGAGTTGAGAAATGATACCGGAGTGGCTTTTATTGAGGAGATTTTCCATACGATGGGAACTAATGATATCAAGAAAATGAGCCGTGAGACCTTGGAATTGATACCTTTTTCCTTCCTATTGGAATTGCATGGTTAATTCCTTAAAATCCATAAGAATGGGACCCAAAGTATGTAACCATTCAACACCTAGCACAATTTCACAACCTCCCATGTCAATGGAAAACATATGAGTTTTCAGTTGGTAACGTTTGATTTGAAGACGAACATTTTCACAATGCCCACCACATTTCATGCACCCACCATTAGCTATCATGATTTGAAAATTATTGAAATCACGAATATAGAAATTGGTTTCCTGGCCAATGCAACGATGAATAAAATTGTGGGTCCTACCACTGTCAACAAGGATGATGACCCTCCTGTGCTTAATGTAGCCAATCAGCTTGAGTGTTTGTGGGGTCGAGAAGCCAATGAGGGCATGCAAGGAAAAAGGTGGGTCAACGTTAGGTGAGTCAGTAGGCTCCTGGGTGGCATCGAGAAGGGAGGGTTCTTCAACCAAGGGAACTGTCACATCCTATTCAAGAACATCGTCAGATATGGCCATAAATAGTTTTTGTTCCTTACACTTGTGCCCCAAAAATTATTTTTCATCACAATTATAGAAAAGACCCTTCATTTTGCGTTCATCCATTTCAACCCTAGTTAGTTTATGGACCTTGAGGGCAGTGATTGGGGTGTTATGATTAACTGGTCGAGGACGAGGAACAAAAGAGGGTTTTTTGTTTCGGGAAAAAATAACTTTTTGGTCCTCTTTAGCACATCGAGTAGCTTCCAACCAAGTTGGAGGGAGGGCCATGAGAACCTGGGATCAAATTTCATCCTTGAGACTACTAATAAAGAACTCATGGAAGAACGCATCTGACATGCCCTTTGCTCGAAAGGCCAAATGCTGAAAAGTAGTGATGAAGTCTTCCACTGTGTCAGACTGTTTCAACTTGGTCAAACAACCGAGATAGTGGGTATCAGTGTCAAAGTGGGCATAGATCTCAACAAAAAACTGGGTCTAGGCAATATACTCTCGACATGAAATGTTTCACCATTTCCACCATTGCAAGTTTTAAGGATCTAGATAGAGGACAACATAGCAAAGTTTGGCCAACTCGTTAGTAATACAATGCAGAGAAAAATAATGCTCCATTTGAGTGACCCAAACTATAGGATCGGAGCCATCCAATTTACTGACCTCTATGCAGGGAAGATGGGGTTCATGATGAAAGTAGTTGGAATGAAGATGTGGATACTAAGAGGAATCAACAACCTCGGGTTTTGTTGATGAGGAGCGATGCATAGGGAGGTTCAAAAATTGATTGACAATAGACTAGAGGGAGGTCAATTGGGTTGTGAGGTTGGTTTCCAAGTTGTCCATGCGAGAATTGGTAAAATCGATCTGAGATGTAAGATGTTCGATGGAGACATGGTCTTGATTGATGAAAGATTGGAGATCTTTGTAACATCCCACTCTGGCACACTGAGAAAACTTATTCTTTGAGGATACTTGCTCGCAAGTGATCTGGACTTTTATGATAAGAAAACATTTATCCTTGATTATGATGTGATATGATAGATGACATGATGTTTTACTGCTGTGACATGGACAGGTGTTATTGACTCGGTTTTACTGAGTGTGCAGGGTTTTTCACCTTGAGGATGCAGAGGGTTTCACTGAGTGTGCATTTTTCACCTTGAGGATGCAGAGGTATCGACGGAACCCCTTAGACCTTGATCGAGTCGTGGAGCGTGCTTAGCTGATTGTTTACTGGGATTTTAGTATATTTGATTTGAGGATATGATGTGGACATGTTCGATGCGATTGTTGATGATGCAGGCCGACGATATCTTGGCTTCAACCGCACTCACATATGGAGTAAAGGCTGCCACAATTACCTAGAGGTTGAGGGAGAGGTGCGGGATAGTAGCCCTCACCACAAGCAGTAATTAGGCACTCCCGGTCAGTGGGTCTAACCTGTGAGGGTTAACGACATATTAGTTCGTGAGATCCAATGGCGTCAGAAAGTGATCATGCATAATTGCTCATGATGACTGGTATGCACATGGGCCTTATTCCTGAGCCCTTAGTCCCCAATAAGTTCACCTTAGCGGAGGTTGACTCGTAAGGCAGATGTCTACCAATCAGTTGTTGGTGGAGTGGCACCTTGGAGCACATGGTGCATCATTAAGGGCACGCCGCCACAAAAGAACACACAAGTTGGTGAGTGGCACCCTTTGAGCATGTGGTGCATCCCCGGCGGGCACGCCACGCTAAAAGAAACATACTCGCTGGCACCCTTGGAGAACGTGGTGTGTCCGGAAGGGCACATCGCGTTGATGTTGATGAAGGAACAAACCTAGATGGCCCTAAGACATTTAACATGTTAAGAATTTTTAAAAAATAAATTCCCGAATTAAATGTCGCCTAGTTCAGGATCTAAGTCCCAAGTCTAAAACTCTCGGTAAAATTTTGTCTAACCTTAAGAATGACCAAAAATAAAATAGAAATTTAAACAAAAAAACCCCGTAATAGTTTTATCTCTTAAAATTTTTAGTAAAATGAAGAGAGTAATAATTTAATTAAAAACCATGGTTTTAAATCATTGTAAAGAAGAAACAAATTCATTTTAACTTGTGGAAGTATAAAAAGATTTTATATTAATAATAAAGGGAAAAGAGTAAATAGCTCAACTACCAATTTGGCTCTAATAAAAAGTGGAAAAGAAGGATAATAAGAATTAGGGAACTAAGTAATGGAGGAAAAATAATTAAGAAAAGTTGGGAACTTATGGTAAAAAGTTTAGATCAACATAGTAAGGAATCAGAAATTAAGAACCTTCTAATTTGAGCTAATTTGGTACTTCATTTTTAGGGAAATTATTTAAAACATAAGGGGATCTAGGAACACCTAGAGGAAATTTAGGAGCAACTCTAGGTGGGTGAACAAAATGAGTAAATTAATAATTTAAAGAGAAAATAATTATTGAGGAAAGAGGGGGATGGACCTATTAATTTGTGCTAAGGAGAATATTTAGAATATTTTATTTAAACTTCTAAACTTAAAAGTGATTTAGGAAAAGTGTGAGGTTTGGATACCTATAAAGAAAGGAAGATGAGGAAGAAAGGATCGGCTGTTAGCATAACGTCACGCTGCCGAATCAGGACTTGACCTGGACACTGTGGGAGAGTTGGGATTTTACCTTGATAGAGTGGTAGCTCGGCCTTGCGAGGCGAGCTGGGAAGCTATACGGACCATCAGGATGGTGTGTGGCCCCTTTGTGTCTCGAGGGGCTAAGGGGGAAGCAGAGTACCCCTAGCGATTGGCTGGGAGGTACCGGTGTAGTCTCTACGGTCGACGAGCGGGAGTAGCGCAGAGCAGGAGCGCGGGGTCATCATTCGAGGCGGGAGTTAAGGCAACGGTATGTTTTTCATTTGCATGATAGAAGGTATTAGTACCTTAGCCCTCTCTTACTATTATCAGACTTTTTGTATTGGCTTTGTGAGATGAAAAATACTTAACTTCAAACGACTTGGGTTCTTGTTGGATTAATTGGTTTCTTGCCTTGCTCTTTAGCGATTGTAGTTGTGGAAAAGTTATAAAATTATTACTTCTTACTCTGCTGTTGCATGTCAGTATTAGATAAAAGAATTTTATGATCTCAGCATTGCCGACCTTCCTTGGATCTGTGCGATCTCCCGCTGTGCCATGCATTGTTGTATGCGTTTTCTTCGATGACTTTTACAAACGCTGCGCCATGAATTAATGGCTGCGTTAGGGTCAATTTCATGTCTACATTATTTGCTATTTTATTGTAGATTTGATAGGACATATTGGTTGTGTGAAGCGACACTATTGATAGTTCCCTTCATATATCAGCAGGAAGTGCACTGGATCTTAGGTTTTAGGTTTCTGCAGTTTTCTTCCAAATCCTTTTTCTTTTGGAGCTTTGCTTGAATTTGTGTTGAATGATTCCTGAAAGATCACTTTCTTGTTCCATCTTTTTAATATCTGGGATCATGCAAAACTTGTTTACGGCTGTTTCATTTACCTGTACTTTCATAGCGGTGGGTTATGGTTCCGGCCTTAGATTACGAGGCCTCTATTTAAAGTCTATTCGGTCGTGTTTAGGTTTTTGGTTTGGGTTATCCCACTTCTTGGCTATATTTTCTTCTTAAGCATGGATGCCAGATTTAAAAGGAATTTATATTGCCAGTCGTGGTGGCTTCTGGTCTGGCTTTTATAGATGGGTACATTCAACTTCGAGGTCTACCAGTTCAAAAACGGGCTTATATGTTTGTATGCTTGCTCAATGCCTACTGAAGCCTTCATTTTATTAAAAAAAACATAGTATACATGTCTGTCTTAGTTTTGGGTATTAGATCTAATTTTCTTTTGTAAACTGCACTTGCATTTGGATTTCAGTGGTTAAGAGCCAGTGTGTTTTTCCTTCGAAATTCTGATCTGGGCATTTCGACCGCTTTATGTGTGTATATCTGTTTGTATGTATGTAAATGGGGCACCATATCAACGACCTCGAACAACTGAGAAATGTTTAGACTATCGAGGACCTTAAGCTATGGAGAAATCTATGGGCAGCGACCTTGTAGATGGTGAAGCCAGTGCGTTCTGGATGCCTGTGCCACCTGTTTCACCCACCCTCTTTGCCAACATTTAAGGTGCCTGCGCATCAGAGCTGCCAGGAGTGGGTGGTGCAGCAGAGAATTCGTTGGACACCACGCCCTTCTTCTTCTGCAATTTAGAATCTTTCCTTCCTATGTCTTCAAAGCTCCAGACATGAAAAACCCATCGAAGTCCTCGGTCGACCCTTGTACCTACTCTTCTGGGGAAAACTCATCAACCACCCATGTGGCGTTTCCTTGTTTAACGTGAAGGAAAGTTTATAATCTATTTTGAGCCTGTCGAACGTCCTTCCCTCGCTTTATGAACGATTTTATATGTTAATTTATTTTCAGTCCTTTACAACGAGTTTAATACAGCTTACCCTTGCTGAAGGTTTGTGATTATTGCGTGTTCAGTTAATTATTGTTTCATGCTTACTGGCTATCGATTTATAAGCTGCTCATTGAGATAATGTTAACTTTAGCTTTAATTGATAATTTACAGCTATTCAATATCTGATTATAATTAATGAATGGGTAAAGGATTTTAGAAGATTGAGTAATTATTGAATTATAAAGTTTGGGACCTAAGTTTAAATTTTTCTTAAATAAGGTTTTGCATCTATTCATTATGTGATTATAATTAATGAACAAGCTAATGATTTGAGTAGGTGGCGCTATTATGGCATTCTAAATTTAGACTGATGCTAAATTTTTGATTGGATGATAAGTCACAACTATTCCTTTTTAATCAATGAATGAGATAATTGATTTTAGAACCTTGCTATAATTATAAGTTACAGGTTAAATTTCGCTTTAAATTGACAATTTTTAACCATTCATTATTCTTGATAAAAAGTGAATTGAGTTTAATGATTTAGGATGTTGCTTTATTCATGACAGTATAATTTTAGATTAATGTCAATTGCTTAAATAACAAATCATAACTATTCATTTTTATTTATAATTAATGAAGGAGTTAATTGATTCTAGAATATTACGTTAACTATAAATTAAATGTTAAGGTTCGCTTTAAAATAAAAATAAAAATAAAAAACTTTAGACTATTCATTCTTCTAATTAAAATTGGATTAGTTACCCGGTTATGTGTCAACCCAGTTGTATGATATCAAACTCTTCAATCTGATAAAGCTAGTCGCTTTGTATATAAGTCTGTGTGTGGGGTTTTTCTGTGTAAAGAATCCAGTGCCGTATCAAGAGTCTCGGGCCCTTTAAAGGCAGGGTTTCCACTCTTGTGACACACTTCTAAGGTTGTATCAGTAGTCGCGGGCTCTTTAAAGGTAGAGTTCCCACCACTGCAACCTCCTGACAGAGATTACTAGTTTTTACCTAAGCAGTCGTCCAGGAGCCTATCTGACATTCTCTCTCTCCGGAGCAGAGAAATAAGATTAAATGCACTGCTTTCCTGTGCAGAAATAGTAAAATCTACTACTATGGATTCTTCCATCTGTGTTCGTACTGTACATAACTCAAGTATGTCGTTTAATGCTTGCAGTTACTTGTTGTGTGACTTATGTCTATGGTCGTTTAATGCTTGCAGTTACTTGTTGTGCGCCTTATGTCTATGGTCGTTTAATACTTGCAGTTACTTGTTGTGCGCCTTATGTCTTCTTGTTGTAATCATCGTGGTTGCGTCTTGTTAGTCGTCGGGTGGCGACGTAGAGTCAAGTGTGTCTGTTCCTTTTTACACGCTTGCACACACCTAAAAAAAATAAAAAAAATTCTGGCACCTGATAAAGAGTTGTTGTCATAACGAGGAGGTTGTCACAATCTTAGTTGCGAGTGGTGGCCATTTGGAAAGAGCAAGTGCAGGTAAGGAAAACAAATGGGTGGGTGGGACCACAAAAGAAATAATTAGAAGTGATAGGTACCACGACGATCAATTCTTGAAGGGAAATATAATGGGATAGGTGGAAAAATAGGGAAATTGGGAAGGGGTCGGTTCCACTGAAACGAAAAGGATTAAAAATGCAGGATATGGCTGCAATCAGGGAGAAAAGGGAAATCCAATGTAATATATACCAAATAAGTGTGCCGACGGGACCACTATACAAAATTCCCAAATTCTTAACAAGAAGAAATGCCCAAATACTTAACAGGAAGAAATGTTTAAGAATTTCGCAACCAAAATGTAGAAGACACTGTAGCACGACAATAGAGCTTGTTGGTTCCATTTATGTTCCATTCCCAAGGGTTAGAGTATTCAAGGGTTCTATAGAAAATGTTTTTCCATGTGCTATAGCTCTCTGATATACATGTGGGGTCCAACAGTAGTACTCGTCCTAATATCTCAGGGAAACAACTAAGGAGGCTAGACCGTACCGCTAGCCGTACTACCCGAATACTCAGGTACTAGAGATTATCTTCCCAAGTGTTGTTCTCGGTGGCACTATAGTAGTTAGGAGGCCGATCGGTTTATCTATGGAGGGCTTCAAGATATCTAGGATGATTTATATACAGGTGTTGTCTGATGCGCTACGACTCGGAGGGGTACCAACAGGGGTTACAAGGGTGGCCAACATATGTGCGCTTAAGTACCACTTCTATTTCCTGCATGTATGAATCCCTGACTGTAGGTTTATGCACGTAACGACAGATCTCTTCAGCCTAAAGACGTCGGAATACGTCTCTACCCTGAAAAAATTTAACCCACAATTTTCTTCTGAGGAAGGTGCTATGAGACCAATTGTAATATTCCAATTATAAAATAGTATGCAGAACAAAAATAATTAGCTAGAAATGGTAGATAAACAATGATATAACCAAAACAACGTCATAATAATACCAGAATAATACCAGAAAGAGCACTTTGATTAATGAGAGAAATGTTCACTTGCCTCTTCAAGGGGGAAACCTCTAGCAAAGCAGAGCTCTATTACAATAATATCCAAGTCTAAACTTCTCACACCCTCTATTCCTATTTATACTAAATCTATGTACCAAAAGAACAATCTAGAGGAAGATCCTTCTAGAAGCAGAATCTTCAATTAGGTCTTCTTACATTCGACTTATTCCTCCTTATTTCTAGGACGTATTAATATTGACCTTTATTACATGGAAATATATTATTCTACCCACTTGAGGTGTTAGATAGGTTAGGTCCCTAAAATAGATTATAAGCTCTATAACCTACTAAGGAAATCCTTCCTCCATCTAACTCTTCATAGGAATTAGACTACTTATGTGGAGTCTTATGGAATGATGCTCTAGAGGCTATAAGCCATGTTTCACTATAAACGTCAACATATAAACAAGCGTTGATACAATGCCTGTGCATTTTTTCATCATCCTCCTTGCTAGTATACAATACCATAAGGGCATCCTCTTTCTTATGTCATCTGTAAAGAGGGAAGTTCTCTTTATTTTCCCTCTATTTTTTCATTTCTATAACACCACTTTAGTTTCTCTCTTCTTACTCATTGATCTATCCTTGGACTTAAATTTACAATGAAACTCATTGTCTTTCCTTTATCTAGATGTCTCTTGTAGATAACACCTCTAAATCTAAAGACACTCAGGGTGTGACACACCTTGTTTCCCCATTGAATAACTAACCCATAATGGTCTCAATCTTTGGATTATCCCCACAAAATCGACTAGTAACTATGAACAAATTCTCCCATGACTATAGTATACTAATGAGGAGAGCAATACATTGATCCTTTGAACTCCAATGATATACAATGGATGCTAACAATATGACCAATGTATCAAACCAGTTTAAATGCTCAACAAACTTTTCTATGTCCTTTCCCTTCAACACATAATCCTTTCCTCTCAACAACATCTTATTCACCAATGAATGACTCGAAAGCACACAAAGCATTAAATAGTTTCTGCCACATTTATTTTTCCAATGGAACATTATAGACATTGAAAATCAAAAAAGCAACAAGGATAAGACATATTGCAAATGGTTCTCTCATATGAGTCTTATCCATTCTTCATTACTTATTTTTGTGGGCCTCCTAATGGCATCAATGCACAAATATTTATATATCAACACATATTCCATCTTTATCTTCTGAGTAGTAAAATTT